>LZPO01076068.1:60618-79760 GCA_001675575.1 Neotoma lepida | reverse complement strand
CGACTGTGTATCACGGCGGGAATCCGCCATGATGCGCTTAAGGTGTGGCGTCTCGCGGCCCGCATGAGACATGAAGTAGAAAGCTGCTTTTAGCTCCATTTTACAATCTCTTTTTAAATCCTGTCAGGTTTTAGGTGGAAACTCTTGTTCTGTATGCTGTGAATATGTGTTGCTCTGATTGGTTGATAAATAAAGCTGTTTGGCCAATGGTGAGACAGAATAAGGTTAGGCGGGACATTTGAACTAGGGGAAGAGCAACAGAAACCAGAGCAGGGGGCAGATGCCATTCCGCCATCTAAAAAGCAACATGTAACAACACACAGGTAAAGCCACGTGGAACACATGGCGACATAGATTTATAAAATGGGTTAATTTAAGATGTAAGAGCTAGCTAGGGAGAAGCCTGCCAGGGCCATAGTTTAAAAATGATATAAGCCTCTGTGTGTTTATTTGGGTCTAAGCGGCTGTGGGAGCTGGGCAGGGGAATCGGACAAACTTTCGTCTACAATAGCTGAATGAATTTTTCACAAAGAGAATATAATCAAGATAATTCAAACAAAACACTACCAACATTTTTAAAGCCCTTTTTGACCATTTTTCATTTACTCTTCTGCCTTGCAGGATAATGAATACCTTGACATAACATCATACATAAGTTTTGGCTTTTTCTGAACTGTTTTCTTTGGCTTTGCATTATTTGTGATGTTCATCTACACATTTTTGTGAATCCATCAATCCTTTTTTATTGTTGTTCAGTATTAACTTACATAATTTATTGTAGCTTTTTATTTCACTTTCTAAAAATTAAAGATTCTGGCACTATCTTTCAGGGTTATTATGAGTAGTTTTCTTTTGCTGAATATAAGCAGACATTTCTATTGAGTAATGTATAAGTGAAATAATAATCTGTTTTAATTATAGTTCTGATGAGAGTAGACAGCTGGAGAAATTGCAGCTCTAATCCAAAGTGTTCCAAAATATGGAACTTTTGAATGCTAAGATGACATCTTGTGTGGGAAATTCCACACCTGTCCTCATGTGCTGGGTCACAATTGAAATNCAGGAAATTTTTATAAAATATTATGTAAAGTTACTGTCATGCTAACTGGTGTGTGTGTGTGAAAGATTGATACATTTCACATTTATACTTGTTAGACTTGATTCTCTTTCCCAAGGTATCATTATGCATGTACAAATATTCCAGTCTGAAAAAATATTCCAAATCTAGTTTATTTAGAATATTTTGAGGAATAAAGGATACTCAGCTGGTATGATTTGGCAATGACACAAGTATTTAATTCAGTTATTCCAACATTCTAGTAGTAGATAACTACATTGGTTATAAGTGCTTTAATACTTTTGAAAAACTAATTTATATTAATATATGAATAAATATATGTAGTATAATGTACAAAGTATTTCTGTGTAATTATATATTAAGAAGAGAAGTACGTATTTGTATGTCCAGTTTGATTATGAAGTAACAATTCTTAATTGGATTGCTATAANTTCANACTTTATTATGTATCTTTACACACAGTTTTATCATAACAAACTAACAATTCAAATTCAAGAAACATAGTTGACATTTTTTCATGATTGATAAAAAGGTACCAGCTGAAAATGCTAATATATGTGNTTAATTGTGTAAAATTGAAGCACAACTTCACAAATGCTCAGTTATGAGTCCATTTCCATTGTTAAATACTTAAGATACTTCAAGAGCCTTCTGGTTAAGTACACTTCTGTACACAGACAAAAAGGAAGGTTGACTTAGTACTAGCCCCATTAGATGCACTTCAGCCTTTACTAATTCCCTTTACCAATACTTCTCCACTTCAGACTCCACTGGAGGCTACACTCAATGCATCAGGTATAGCTTCCATTTTTTAAATGTTGGGAAAGCAAATACTGCAAAACTCAAAACATATCAGTGCTTCAAGTAGGGTTAGATGATGATAAAAGTCAAGGGATCCAAATTCCCTTTTGGTGTTCTTGCTCTTATTTTAAAAAGAAATTGGAAATAGACCCAGAAGGAAGTTTAAGAACCATTTTATTAGAGTTTGAGGTAAAAGTAACAGGGCAGACAAGCTATAAATCATGGAAGCTGCTGGATAGATGAAGACAGAAGAGAGGAAGAGAAAAGGTAACACCTTTTAAGAATTATTTCTCTTATTTTTGAGATTATAAAGTGACTACATCATTTCCCCTAACCTTTCCTTCCTCCAAACCCTCCTTCCTCTCAGTCAAATTCATAGCCTCTTTTTACATTAATTGTTGTTACATATATAAACATATATATATATATACATATATATTCTTAAATATAATCTAGTCTGTCTGTAATCTTACTTGTATGTATGTTTTCAGGGCTGATCTTTGGATATTGGATATTGGTATTGGATAACCATTTGTTGTGCTCTTCCCCTGAGAAAACTATTTTTCCCACTCTCAGGCCTCCTTAGTTGGTCTTTGTGTAGGGTTGAGGTCTTTCCTCCATCCACTCTGGCATGTCTATTAGTGTTATCCTTGTTCAGCTCATGTTTAGGCANTCATGTTAGTGAGACTTTATGTATGTAGCTTCTGACATTTCTAGGAGACACAATCTTACAGAAAACTCCTTGTTCCTTTGGCTCTTACACTCTTTGTGCCCCATCNCTGAGCCTTAGGTGTGGAAGTTGTGTTGTAGTGATATCAGTTGGGACTGGGATCCAAAACTCTGGATTTTTATTGGTTGCAGTTTTCTGCAATAGTCTCCATCTTCTGCAAACAAAAGTTTTGTTGATGAGGCTTGATGATTATACTTATGGGTATAAGGACAAATAATTAGAGTGTAATTAGAGATTATGATGATTTAGTAAAGTGATGATTGTCAGTTTTCCTCCACAATCCATAACTTCACTAGCCCTGGGTAGTTGGATAGGTTTCCAGTACCAGACATTATTTCCCTCTTGTTGAGCAGGTCTCAAGTCCAATTAGAGAGCTATTGGATACTGCTAAGATATGTGTGCCACTACTATATCTTTAGGGTTATCCTGCAGTGCTTGTTCCTGTTGTGGTTCATAGGCACCGTTAACTAAGTAGTAATGTTGGTTACTTTTCATCCTTTGGAAACTTGCTTGGCACATTTTTGTACCATGAAAGCTAGTCCTCAGGGAGGAGGCTTTCTGGGCAATTCTAGCTTAATGGTTTCTAGGCTCTGTGTCTGAAGTACATGGTGTCTTCAGTAGTAGGAACTTACCTTACATCTCTGGGCAGGGGGAAACCAAGGACACTAGCAATAGTTTGTAATATTTTGGGAGACTCATGGACAACCTTGACCAACAACTCAAAAGAGGGCTTTTCATGTCTGCTGTTGAGATCTTTGTTAGATGGTCTTTGTGGCAGGNTCCTGTGCTGTTCCCTTTGGCGGAGGGGGTGAGTAGGCACAGAGTCAATGATACAGACTCTGGAAGAATGTTGAAACAAGCTCAGTTTATTCAGGAAGAGGCAANCCTTATATATCCTCCACCNCTGCCCCAGGANGTCTGATGAATATGCATCTGCTGGTGTGACATGGCTGCCTCTCATTGATCCAGGTCATCTCTGATCATGTCTCAGCTGCTGTCACTAAGACCCTTAGGCAGACCAAAGTTGGCTCTCAGGAAGTATCTTATTACTGATTTGGGTCAACTGGCCCTCAAGCCTGTTAGGGATGAGTCAACCCACAGTCTTTGGCTCTTGGAGGGAGCATTGCCAGCCCAGATGAGAAAATTCTATTCAAGCTATAGACATATTTTATACATAGACCCACATGTATTATAATTTAAAAACATTTTAGGTAGATAGTTAATAGTATGATTCTTTATGACTTTTCAGACATCCTTACTGTTATTTTGATATTGTCTCCTCAAGCACCATAAAAAGATTGTCAGAAATCATAATAGGCAGNTGAAGAAATATTTCTAAATACTTTCTGTGTTTATTTTATATCAAAACAAACAGACAACAAGAAAACAAAATTATTCTTTCCCTCCAGGTAGAACCCCAGGAAGACCCAGATTCTTTATTAANTTTCCCTTCCACCCTACCCTTAAATTACACCATGTGATCCTTTGCACTGATCCCAACACCATATAGCTGTGCCACTCACAGGTGAATCGGAGTGGTCTTCTGGTCAAGTCAATAACAGGCTCAGATAATTAACTCTTAAGAAAGAAAACAGTAGTATGCAATGTTCTAATCTTTGGGACAGATCAGAATGTCCTATCTCCAGTCAAGGACAGAGGTAGAGTTGAGATTCCATTCTTCTGACCAGGAAGAATTAACTTTCCCTTAATGGGCCTCAAATAAGTCCTGACATCTCCGTCTTTTGATATAGTATTTTAGATCTGAAGAAGGGGTGGTAGTTATGTCATTTCCCTTTCTAGTGTCACTAGAGAAACATGAGGTTGGGTTCTAAAACTGATTATGAGGGAAGGGCTTATCCTCTACAGCCTCCAAGGGTAGTAAAGCCTGAAATAGTACTTGAAAATAAGGTGATGAGGTAGGACAGAGTGTTGGCAAAAGGGCCCAAGAATCATGAAAAAGGCTATAATNTTATCTTTTTCTCTAGTTTCAACTCCATCCCAGTATTTCTGGTTTTCATGATGGACATGTGCCTTCAACTTTCTGTGTGTTGAAGTAGCAAGAACAAATTTTGCATTCTAAAAGGCTCCAACCTGTGTTAGTTCTTCTGGGCATGATTGTTAAGGTCAGGCATCCCCCCCACATTGACTAGTGTAATTGGAATTAGACTTGACAAGTCACTGAATGCATTCATTGCATTTATTATTTTAAAAGTTGTATTGTTAATTAGAAAAGGTAATTTTTAAAAAAGCATGTTCTGGGGTGAGAGGTTTGGAACCTGAAAATTTTCCCATTTCTCTTATTTTAAAAACTATATCCAATAATTATATTATTGCGTTACTTAATATGTAAATTATGAGAAGCCAAGAGTGAATCCCAGGTGCTCTGATCCCAGCTCAAAGCTCTTTCACAGATTACTTTGCTCACCTATTTCAGATGAAGGAAATTTATTTTGTTTGTCAAACTGCTGCTGCTTCTTACTATCTGTTATGCTGATTTCCATTTGTTCTTCTGGTCAAGATGGTGAATGGGTGATAAGGCATCATTACAAAACCTAAAATTATCTAACAGGATGTAGTTTCTTCTGTTTCCTGAAAGATGTGATATTCAAGTAAGAGCATGGATGTTGCAAAAGTGAAGGGATGTGGATAGATATGGTGAACTGACAAGAGCCTGAAAAAAATTGACATTTGTATATGTTATATGAAAATTATGATATCAGAAATTGTCAAACATTAGCTTATTAGATCACCAGGAAGTGATAGAAATCTGGCATCAAAAATCTCTGTCCTTTTAACAAATTTCCCCAGTTTTGCTTCTGGTTTTTTTTTTTTTTTTTTTTTGATAAAGACTGATGAGCCATTGCAAAACCAACTTCAGGCTACGTAGCCATAACAACAGTAGCACATTTAGAAATACAACACATTCCAATCTCAGGCCCTCATCACTACTTCTATGAACCTGTCAGTCAAGTAACCATAGCCTAATTGTCTTCAATATGAAAATAAACTCAACAGTGCTGATTCTCACTGGAAAAATTATGTGAACACATGGGAGATATTTGAAGAAAGACATGAAAATGTGATTTTTTTTTCTTTTGGCTTTAGAGACACTGAGGAGGGACTTCCTGAAGAAGCAGGGCAATCCAACTACAATGGTGAGCTGTTCTATTTTCTTCTTGGATGCTGTGCAGCTGTGTGTGTGTGTGTGTGTGTGTGTGTTTATACACATCCACATTTATGTATATGCTTGAGATTATGAATGTTTTTAGTTTCTGAAAAATACCATTTATTTGTTTATAGAACAGTCTAGAAAGTCCAAAAGAAGTGCTACCTCAAAGCAAATGTTTCCTAATATTAATGGATTATCTGTTAGTGTTTTCTTTGCTAACAACTATTATTGGAGAAGAACCTTGTGAACTGTGTGAATTTATATTTGTGTGTCCCTGACTGTGATTATACACCCTCATGTATTAACTGCTTGGCAGGGGATTGTGTACATGATTATGTGTGACAAAGTACACAGATAAGTTACACATAAATGTATATAATTCTTAATCAAAACATGACTGTGATTGCTGACATAAAGCTGAGGAAAGGTTTGTGAACATGTAGATATCTAGCATGTTGGTGTAAGTTATGTAAGTTCAAGGACATGTTTAGATGTTCACATGTGCAGTTGTGTGTGTGTGTGTGTGTGTGTGTGTGTGTGTGTGTGTGTTTGTATTATGTTCTGACTTTATTTTCTGCAACTTTTCTGTGATTTTTCTGGTAGGGTACTCTAGCCATGGGACCAGCTTTGAAGATGACTTGAGTCTTGGAGCAGAGGGTGAGTGGCACAGCTGTATGATGTTGGGATCAGTGCAAAGAATCCACATGGTATGATTTAAGGGTTGGGTGGAAGGGAAACTTAATAAAGAATCAGGGTCTTCCTGGGGTTCTACCTGGAGGGAAAGAATAATTTGGTTTTCTTGTTGTTTGTTGGTTTTGATATAANATAAACACAGAAAGTATCCCAGCTTTAGAAATATTTCTTCACCTGCTTATTATGATTTCTGACAGTCTTTTTATGGTGCTTGAGGAGACAATATCAAAGCACCATAAAATTTGCTGTATACTCACTCATCTTCGTGACTTCTTTTCTCTATTAGAAGCCTAAAAAAAACCAAAGAAATTTGAGAGCTTCTTCCTTGTCTTCTACTTCATCTTCTTTAAATTGAGCATCAGACTCAGTGCTCCATTCAGCTAGACAAATGCTCTATCACTGAGCTATATGACCATCCTTGAGAAGTAGTTTTAAGGAGTAGATTTTGCTGCAGAGGATAAGGGTTTAAATAAAAGATAGAAGCAATGCCTCTTACCAGTATCTCCAGAGATTTGTAAGAGACCAATATGATGGGCAGGAACAAGATCCTAAAGTTCTAAGTNACCTCCATGCTCAGGTCAGAGAGTCCCTTGACTAGACCTCAATTATAGATCATAAGTTCAGACTCCAGGCTAAGTGTTTGCTTGACATGTCTGCTGCACTCCTTAGGCTGTNTTAGGTGATATTGAGATCCCAAACTCTGTACCATGAGCTGGCCTGCAGTAATAATAGAGGGAAATAGTAGAGCTATTTTATGGCTTGGGAAACAACACAGGTGCTTTTCATTTTCCACTCTAACTTTTTACTTTTCTGCTCCTATTCAGCCACACTACTGGCCACCAATGGAAACCTCTTTTCCAGGTAAGTAGGAAGTTCAGACAATTTGAATGGTGTCCCCCAAGGAGACAATGAACTGGAGGAGGTACAGAATCAGCCAAGAGTTAGAGATACATGGCAAAGAGGAACGCTTTCTAACCAGCAGTGGAAGGCATAGTCTAGGTTTCCTCAGTACAGAAAAAGTATACCTAGTAGGGGGAGCTTGAGGCCAGGTATANATTAGAAACTTGAATCAAATGACATCAACTTTGATCTCTGCAGGAATTTCCTCCAGACACCCAGGCCTTGCCAGTTACTTGATCTTGGCTGTAGTTTGGCTTCCAGCAGCATGACTGGTGGAACCAACAAAACCAGTTCGAGGTAAGTAGTAAATTTTGGAGGGTTAGGTTCATTGAGGGATTAGAGGCAGTGGAGGATGAGCTGTGGATCTGCATACTGGAGCTTTTATGCATTTTCTAAGTACAATCAAGAAATATGATGATGTTTGTACCAACAAGAGGAAAGGGTGCAGAGGAATCTTCATCTCAGAGATGGATGCTGTGTAATAAACATAGGAACCTTCTTCCACTGAACCTATACTCCANGAGGTGTAGTAACAGTACTATCACAGTACCTCGATGTNTAATAGGTATTCNATAAACTGTGTGTATTTTGTAATCAACTTATTTGTTGATAGAAGCAATACTAAATTTTGTTCAGTCAAAGCATTGACTGTATGGAACTTGCAAAGCTGAAGCAGGGTTTGTCTTGAGGGTCTCAAGTATTCCAAGAATGGACAAGAATGGACAAGATATACAGGCAAACAAATCTCAACAAGATAGAAANTAATAAGAATTAGTGGGATGTAATAAGAGTGTCAGAAATTTGAGGACAAAGTTTTAATTTGAGACACGATANTGAGACTTAACATTTTACTTCCATGTCACTAACCCTACCTACATGGAACTCAATTAAATGGGAATGTATAGAAGTAGGATTCAGGTGTTGTATTAATCAGGGTTTTCTAGAGTAACAGAACTTATAGACTGAATCTCTCTCTACATATAGAAAGTGTATTTATTAGAATGACTTACAGGCTGCGATCCAGCTAATCCAACAATGGCTGCCTATGAATGAAAAGTCCAAGAATGCTCAGTCCAGGAGGCTGGACATCTCAGCTGGTCTCCAGTATATTCTGAAGTCCCAAAGAAGTAGGCTTTAATGCCAGTGAAGGAATGAACTTGCTAGGGAGGCAAGAGAAAGCAGGCAAAGAACAAAAGCTTCCTTCTTCCATGTTCTTATATAGGCTCCTAGCAGAAGATATGGCCCAGGTTAGAGGTGGGTTTTCCCAGCTCAAAAAATCTGGATTAAAGTTGTGTCTTTCTGCCTCAAAGAACCAGATTAGAAGTAGATCTCCCCACTTCAAATTAAGAAAAAAAAATCACTCTTTCACAGGTGTGCCCCTCCATATTTGGACATTAATTAATTCCAGATGAAATAAAGTTGATAGCCAAGAATAGCCATTACAGGTGCCTAGATTTTTTTAATGATTTCTTTTATTTATTTATTTGTTTGTTTTGGTTTTTTGAGACAAGGTTTCTCTGTGTAGTCCTGGCTGTCCTGGAACTTGCTTTTAGACCAAGCTGGCCTCCAACTCACAGAGATCCATCTGTCTCTGACTCCCAAGTGCTGGGATTAAAGGCATGTGCCACCACCACCTTGCTATTTTTGATATTATAATGTAATTAAATCATTTTCCCCTGCCCTTTGATTTCTACAAATCCCCCTAGATACTCTTCCTTGCTCTCTTTCAAATTCATGGCATCTTTTTTTTATTAATTGCTGGCATTCATGTTGGTGTGTGTGTGTGTGTGTGTGTGTGTGTGTGTGTGTGTATGTGTGTGTGTGTGTTCCTAAATGCAAATGAAATCTTCTCAGTCTGTATAATGTTACTTCCATGTATGTTTTCAGGGCTGATCATTTGGTATTGGTTAACCAGTTAGTGTGCTTATCCCTTATTTCTCCTGTTCTCAGCATTCATTAGTTGCCTATAGTTCTTTATGTAGGACTGAGGCCTCATGGGTTCCCTCCATCCACTTTGGCATGTTTATTGCTGTTGTTCTTGATCAGCTTAGTTTAGGCAGTCATGTCAGTGAGGCTTTATGTATGTAACTTCTGACATCCTTGGGAACAGAATCTCACAGAAAATTCCATGCTCCTTTGGCTCTTAAAATTTTTCTGCTCCACTCTGAGCCTTTTGGTGTAGAAATTGTGTTGTAGATATATCAGTTGGGACTGGGCTCCAAAACTCTGCATTTTCATTGGTTGTGCTTGTTTATAATGGTCTCCAGCTGTTGCAAAGAGGAGTTTCTTGGTAAGGCATGAGGACCGCACTTATTTGTGGGTATANAGATAAATATTTAGATTTCAGTTAGGGATTATGCTGGTTTAGCAAGGTGATTCTNACACTCAGCCATGGTTGTGAGCAAAGATCAAGCAAATCTATGTCAGCAACTCACAGATAAGGAAACCTACAATAGTGGAGATAAAAGGAACACAGAGCTGNCAACACAAGGGACTTCACGATCCAGCTGCTAATTAACAAAATGGNCCCAATTGTGACTAAAAAAATCCTAGAATCCTTTCTGAAAAGAATGATAGTGATAGCCCGAATCTCAAATAATCCACACACCTTGCCTCCATTGTTGAAACACAGTTTTTGAACACAGGTGTCTAGTATATTCAGTGTGGTGTCACAATGAGCATATGCATGATAAGGAGAGAGGAAGTACTTAGTCTTCTGTGAAATGGCACTTCTCCAGATGAACAAAGNGCCAGAAAGAGGGACACCTCTCTAAATCAGGTATTGAATGTACCTAAGTTCAGAATGAGACTACTATAAGATCTATATAGATCTATGGTCTTTACACACTAATTGTTTAGCTGTCTCACACAACTTTGAAGGCAAGTACAGTGACAGATAAACTGCAAGCACCTGGCAAAAGCCAGATCTATGGCAGCATGCAATTGGGAACTGACAAGCTAGCAATGTAGGCATATTTCTCTGACTCTGTGTTGCACTTCATTTTCAAGGCATTTCCATATTTATTTAAATTTGTTTTCAGCTGTAGAAACAGTTCAAAGCCCTATGCTGATAGTTTTTATAAACAGATCTGGAATATATTCCCTATGCCTCAGACACAGAAATGAAGTTCAAATAGTAAAAGCTCATTTCAAAACCCCAGTAGAGTATAGAGAAATGTCCAGGAAAAAATGTTAGTCTTGAATAAATATTATTAAATATTGTCCTAGTCACTATTCTATTGCTGTGAAGAGACACCATGACCAAGGAAACTCTTGTAAAAGAAAGCATTTAACTGGGGGCTTGCTTACAGTTTCAGAAGTTTAGTCCAGTATCATGGTGGAGAGTGTGGCAACGTGCATGGTGCTGGAGCAGTAGCCTAGAGCTACATCCTGATCCACAGGCTGAGAAAAAGAGCCTAGGCCTGGCCTGGGCTTTTGAAACCTCAAAGCCCACCCCAGTGATGTGCTTCCTCCAACAGGGCCACACCTCCTGAGCCTTCTAATCCTTTCATATCATAATACTTCCTGGTGACTGAGTATTCAAATATATGAGCCTATGGAGGCCATTCTTACTCAAACCAACACAGATATTACAAATTCACATATATCTCCAAGTTGTCCTGTGTACCAAAACTCCCTCTCTTTAGCATCTCAGAGATTTTGGACCAGGTACAAGAAGATGCAGAAGATGTCCTCTTCAGCCTGGGCTTTGGCCACGAGGATCACAAAGACACATCTCGTATCCCTGCCAGATTTTTCACCAACCCCTCTCAGGCTAAGGGCATTGATTTCCAGCTCTTCCTGAAATNTCAGATGCAGAGGATTGAGATGGAGGATCCCTGCTTGATGCTGGCCAGTGAGTGTTACTTCAGTTCCATCCATGCTCTTCTCCCTTACCTTCCTCTCATCTGCAACAGTGGCTCCATACCCTATATTTTCTTAGTTAACTTTGTCCTTTGCTTGTTCCATTCTCATTTATATTATTCCAAAAATGGAGTACTTTGATGTCTGCTTTCTTTCTCGTGAAGAAACAATCTTCAGGAAACCTAGGGCCATTAACGTTTTTGCTTAGGCCTTTTGTCCATTAGCTGAGTCAAATCAGCACAAAATTCTTATATCTTGTTGCAGATTAAAATCTCATTGTTGGGTTGGTGATAGGGAGTCTGCAAGCCAGGAAAGGGGTCTCTGGGTGCCTGAAATCTAAATTGGAGGATCACTAGTGGATCAACTGGTACCTCTCTCTGAAATTAGAGCTTTGGGAAGGATTTTGAGTGGACATACTAAAGATGTAATTTGCTGATAAGCTCCTAGAGTCACCATCTTCATTCCTTATGTTCAGGCCGGTTTAAGCAGGTGCAAACACTGGCTGCCACTGCTGATGCTTTCTTCTGCCTCTACTCCTATGTGTCTAAGACACCTGTCCAAAAGTTCACACCATCCAACATGTTCTGGAATTGTGATCCAACTGATGTGCCATCCATCAGGATTCTGGCTCCAGAGCCTGAACCCCACTCACCTAGAGAACGTCTACGGAAAGCAATCTCTAAAATGTGCCTGTATACAGGTTCCCGAGATCGGCTGTCACCATCTCACACCAACCCCAAAAGAAACAGTTTGGACCAAGTTGTGTGGGAAGTGATGGACAGGGTGAAAGGAGAGAAGCTAGGTCTCCAGCAAGGCCCTGGGCACAAGCAAGCACCTCAGGAAGAATCTGTGGCCCCAGTATGTAATACAAAGCTGTCCACTTCTTCTTTTCCATGTGTTTTCTGCCCTAAAGAAGAAACACAGGGAGACATGTGCTGTGTTCATGCTCTAGCCAGGGCAGGTCCACAGTGCAACACAGACTCTGCAAAGATAAGGAGAGAGCTGTGGGGTCTCCAGGCCATTAATGAGAAGCCCCATTCAGCTGAAAATGAGAGTCCATGGGAAAGAAAAGGCAAAGCAAGAAAGAGCCTATTTCAAAATCCTCCCTTGGACAAGAGGATTAAATCACTGGACTTGTCCATCATCCAGAAGAAACAAAAGCAGAGCCAAGCCAGACATGAGCTACACCAATCTCTAACTCAGCAGCTTCAGGGTGCTTCTGACTTGGAGCAGGTGAGTGTCCTGGAGGTGAGGAAAAGGNAGGATGTGAAAAGCTCTGTATTCTTGCCCAGAAGATAAAGGAAAACAAATTCATTGTCTTGTTCTCACTGGACAAAATAAACCACAACTTGAGAACATTCAGAAACTTTTGTTAAGTGTGCTAATATGGATGTAGAAAAAGAGCCATAGTTTCTTAAGAGAATTCAGTTTCTCATGAAGCATACATGCACTAATGTTTTTTAATGTTTTTCATGTAAGAGAAATTGAATGTTAGCATATACAAAGCTACACATTATTTAATAAGATATGTCTTTTATACACATAGGTAACCATTAAGATCTAGAAGTTCTGATTCCAAATCTAAGAGTTTTATCCATTTAACTGTGGGTGGAACTTTTTCCTAGCTCTACCCTTGGTTCCTTTTTCTTTCTACATTTATATATAGTTGGAAACATAAAGGATTTTTCACATACTTTTGTGAACACTGCAAACTATATAGCTAGCACAGCCCTTTCCTATATAATCAGCCATCCATTGGTAATGACATGGACCTATGCATGCATACTGATGTGGAGAGGTTCTTGCAAGAACAGACACCAAGCAAAACCAATTCAGTCTATGCAAACAACTTAGGGTCATTTGGCAAGCAGATTCTGTGATTCTAGGCAACCAGAATTTTCAAGAAGGGATTNTCCAGGCTTTAGATACTGCACCATCTATTTCTGCCTATTCTTTCTCCCGTGGACCATCTAAAACTTAGCATTCCTTTGACTTTGATGTACAGGTGGCACTACCATCAAGTATCAGGATCATTTGGAAAAGCTTTCAAATCCTGTCACACAGAAAATCTGTGATCATTTACAATAAGAGTCACATGCATGTTCCCACTCATTGACTGTAGTCACATAAGTCATACCTACCACCAGATATCTGACAGAGCAAAAGAAGGATACCTCTGTAATGCACTCACTCCTCATTCTTCTTTTTAACTCCTTTCTATCCTGTACCTTTCCTCACTCCTATTGCCCATTGGTTCTGCCTCAGTTATGATGGGATCTTGTTCACAGGTACAAAACAACAGTGAAGAAGAGGAGAAGGACTGTCACTCACCCAGCAGAGCCAGGCATCCCTACTTCTATCATACCTCCCTTGGAGAAGACTCAAGAAGTAAGTGGGCCTGTGTGTCAGCCAGTATTTCAGTATGTGGACACATCTTCTCCCCAGTGAGAATGTATGAATATCCACAGTGGGAGTTCTCACATAGTACAATTATTTACAAGTGTGGCACAGAATCAATAGGTGATTTTTTTTTNGCCAGAAAGAGGGACACCTCTCTAAATCAGGTATTGAATGTACCTAAGTTCAGAATGAGACTACTATAAGATCTATATAGATCTATGGTCTTTACACACTAATTGTTTAGCTGTCTCACACAACTTTGAAGGCAAGTACAGTGACAGATAAACTGCAAGCACCTGGCAAAAGCCAGATCTATGGCAGCATGCAATTGGGAACTGACAAGCTAGCAATGTAGGCATATTTCTCTGACTCTGTGTTGCACTTCATTTTCAAGGCATTTCCATATTTATTTAAATTTGTTTTCAGCTGTAGAAACAGTTCAAAGCCCTATGCTGATAGTTTTTATAAACAGATCTGGAATATATTCCCTATGCCTCAGACACAGAAATGAAGTTCAAATAGTAAAAGCTCATTTCAAAACCCCAGTAGAGTATAGAGAAATGTCCAGGAAAAAATGTTAGTCTTGAATAAATATTATTAAATATTGTCCTAGTCACTATTCTATTGCTGTGAAGAGACACCATGACCAAGGAAACTCTTGTAAAAGAAAGCATTTAACTGGGGGCTTGCTTACAGTTTCAGAAGTTTAGTCCAGTATCATGGTGGAGAGTGTGGCAACGTGCATGGTGCTGGAGCAGTAGCCTAGAGCTACATCCTGATCCACAGGCTGAGAAAAAGAGCCTAGGCCTGGCCTGGGCTTTTGAAACCTCAAAGCCCACCCCAGTGATGTGCTTCCTCCAACAGGGCCACACCTCCTGAGCCTTCTAATCCTTTCATATCATAATACTTCCTGGTGACTGAGTATTCAAATATATGAGCCTATGGAGGCCATTCTTACTCAAACCAACACAGATATTACAAATTCACATATATCTCCAAGTTGTCCTGTGTACCAAAACTCCCTCTCTTTAGCATCTCAGAGATTTTGGACCAGGTACAAGAAGATGCAGAAGATGTCCTCTTCAGCCTGGGCTTTGGCCACGAGGATCACAAAGACACATCTCGTATCCCTGCCAGATTTTTCACCAACCCCTCTCAGGCTAAGGGCATTGATTTCCAGCTCTTCCTGAAATNTCAGATGCAGAGGATTGAGATGGAGGATCCCTGCTTGATGCTGGCCAGTGAGTGTTACTTCAGTTCCATCCATGCTCTTCTCCCTTACCTTCCTCTCATCTGCAACAGTGGCTCCATACCCTATATTTTCTTAGTTAACTTTGTCCTTTGCTTGTTCCATTCTCATTTATATTATTCCAAAAATGGAGTACTTTGATGTCTGCTTTCTTTCTCGTGAAGAAACAATCTTCAGGAAACCTAGGGCCATTAACGTTTTTGCTTAGGCCTTTTGTCCATTAGCTGAGTCAAATCAGCACAAAATTCTTATATCTTGTTGCAGATTAAAATCTCATTGTTGGGTTGGTGATAGGGAGTCTGCAAGCCAGGAAAGGGGTCTCTGGGTGCCTGAAATCTAAATTGGAGGATCACTAGTGGATCAACTGGTACCTCTCTCTGAAATTAGAGCTTTGGGAAGGATTTTGAGTGGACATACTAAAGATGTAATTTGCTGATAAGCTCCTAGAGTCACCATCTTCATTCCTTATGTTCAGGCCGGTTTAAGCAGGTGCAAACACTGGCTGCCACTGCTGATGCTTTCTTCTGCCTCTACTCCTATGTGTCTAAGACACCTGTCCAAAAGTTCACACCATCCAACATGTTCTGGAATTGTGATCCAACTGATGTGCCATCCATCAGGATTCTGGCTCCAGAGCCTGAACCCCACTCACCTAGAGAACGTCTACGGAAAGCAATCTCTAAAATGTGCCTGTATACAGGTTCCCGAGATCGGCTGTCACCATCTCACACCAACCCCAAAAGAAACAGTTTGGACCAAGTTGTGTGGGAAGTGATGGACAGGGTGAAAGGAGAGAAGCTAGGTCTCCAGCAAGGCCCTGGGCACAAGCAAGCACCTCAGGAAGAATCTGTGGCCCCAGTATGTAATACAAAGCTGTCCACTTCTTCTTTTCCATGTGTTTTCTGCCCTAAAGAAGAAACACAGGGAGACATGTGCTGTGTTCATGCTCTAGCCAGGGCAGGTCCACAGTGCAACACAGACTCTGCAAAGATAAGGAGAGAGCTGTGGGGTCTCCAGGCCATTAATGAGAAGCCCCATTCAGCTGAAAATGAGAGTCCATGGGAAAGAAAAGGCAAAGCAAGAAAGAGCCTATTTCAAAATCCTCCCTTGGACAAGAGGATTAAATCACTGGACTTGTCCATCATCCAGAAGAAACAAAAGCAGAGCCAAGCCAGACATGAGCTACACCAATCTCTAACTCAGCAGCTTCAGGGTGCTTCTGACTTGGAGCAGGTGAGTGTCCTGGAGGTGAGGAAAAGGNAGGATGTGAAAAGCTCTGTATTCTTGCCCAGAAGATAAAGGAAAACAAATTCATTGTCTTGTTCTCACTGGACAAAATAAACCACAACTTGAGAACATTCAGAAACTTTTGTTAAGTGTGCTAATATGGATGTAGAAAAAGAGCCATAGTTTCTTAAGAGAATTCAGTTTCTCATGAAGCATACATGCACTAATGTTTTTTAATGTTTTTCATGTAAGAGAAATTGAATGTTAGCATATACAAAGCTACACATTATTTAATAAGATATGTCTTTTATACACATAGGTAACCATTAAGATCTAGAAGTTCTGATTCCAAATCTAAGAGTTTTATCCATTTAACTGTGGGTGGAACTTTTTCCTAGCTCTACCCTTGGTTCCTTTTTCTTTCTACATTTATATATAGTTGGAAACATAAAGGATTTTTCACATACTTTTGTGAACACTGCAAACTATATAGCTAGCACAGCCCTTTCCTATATAATCAGCCATCCATTGGTAATGACATGGACCTATGCATGCATACTGATGTGGAGAGGTTCTTGCAAGAACAGACACCAAGCAAAACCAATTCAGTCTATGCAAACAACTTAGGGTCATTTGGCAAGCAGATTCTGTGATTCTAGGCAACCAGAATTTTCAAGAAGGGATTNTCCAGGCTTTAGATACTGCACCATCTATTTCTGCCTATTCTTTCTCCCGTGGACCATCTAAAACTTAGCATTCCTTTGACTTTGATGTACAGGTGGCACTACCATCAAGTATCAGGATCATTTGGAAAAGCTTTCAAATCCTGTCACACAGAAAATCTGTGATCATTTACAATAAGAGTCACATGCATGTTCCCACTCATTGACTGTAGTCACATAAGTCATACCTACCACCAGATATCTGACAGAGCAAAAGAAGGATACCTCTGTAATGCACTCACTCCTCATTCTTCTTTTTAACTCCTTTCTATCCTGTACCTTTCCTCACTCCTATTGCCCATTGGTTCTGCCTCAGTTATGATGGGATCTTGTTCACAGGTACAAAACAACAGTGAAGAAGAGGAGAAGGACTGTCACTCACCCAGCAGAGCCAGGCATCCCTACTTCTATCATACCTCCCTTGGAGAAGACTCAAGAAGTAAGTGGGCCTGTGTGTCAGCCAGTATTTCAGTATGTGGACACATCTTCTCCCCAGTGAGAATGTATGAATATCCACAGTGGGAGTTCTCACATAGTACAATTATTTACAAGTGTGGCACAGAATCAATAGGTGATTTTTTTTTAATTCTACAGATGGATCTAGAAAATACTTCTCTAGATGAGTGGTGCTCAGACTTAAGCATATATCAGAACATCCAGAAAGGCATATTAAATTGCTAGTATCTGGGTCTGAGTTCATGGTTTCTTGCTCAGTAGGTCTGAACAGGGACCAGGAGTNTGCATCTCTAACAAGATCTGACTCTCAGGTGATCACCATTCAAATGCTAATGTCCTAGAGGACACTCTGCAGAACTTTAGCATTCAGAATGCATCCCACTACTAGAAGCTGCTGCTAGAAATGGAAAATCAAAGGCCCCCACCAGACTTAATGGATTACAATTTAATCAAGATTAGAACAACCTCTCTACTAGGATAACAAAGAAAATAGCATTGGGGTACACATTTTACTTAGAGATCCTTTCACTTTGTACAGGTATGTACGCCCTAATATACCTTCTAGACCAATGTTTCTTGGTCTAAAATTTCAATGTCATTTTCCTAGAAACAACATTTAATGCAAGTTCTCGATAGTTTTGGACTGCTCACCACTATTCTTTCTCTTTCACCTATACTTCTAGGTCTGTATATTTGTATATATGCAATTATTTATTGAGACATACATACTGGAGGCAAGGAGATAGTACATGTAGTTTAATTTTTAAGTTATTGATCCAGGCCTGATGTCTATGCCTGTAATCCCAGCACTAGGATGCTGTGGAAGAAAGATAGCAAATTTGAGACTAACCTGAACCTAGGTTCTGTTCCACACAGCCTGGGTGATATATTGAGGCTCTGTCTCAAAAGGGAGAAGGGGAAAGGGATTAATGATGTGTCTGATATTTTTGTTTTGAATGTCTGATCTCTCTCTCTCTCTCTCTCTCTCTCTCTCTCTCTCTCTCTCTCTCTCTCTCTCTCTCTCTCTCCATCTCTTTCTCTCTCTCTGGGTTGTTTCATCTTCCAGTATTCAGCCTGACTTTATTACATGGAAATTTAACAAAAACCAAAACTGCATTAACTTCAGAAAGTTGTAAAAGATCCCTTCACATCTGTTTTATATGACAAACCAACCTGTATTCAAAAGGGTGGAAAGCAGACTCCACATTTAATAGGGTGACAAAACCATGCAAGACAAAGACATGTGGGATGGGAAGGTTTTGGCCATCTTTTTAAACAATCCATTACAGACAGAAAAAAAAANNAAAANNAAAANNAANNAANNAANNAAAACCACCAGCTTTATCAAAATTCTTTATTCTTCATGTCTTAAAGATTCACCAAGAGTAAATTGTCATTCAAAGGTTATTCAAACCCACGCATATCATACAGAATTTTGAAAGGAAGTTAAATCCTAGGCTCACTGAATTAAAATAGAAAACATGTGAAGCACACTGCAGAGCTTGGTTGCCTTGCCAAGCATCTCTCTAAAATAAACAGCTCCTATGCTGTTTGTCCACCAGATGTCAGCCTCACACAAGAAAATGTCAAGATGTCCGTGAATACCAGTTCCCCTAGCAAATCTGAAGCCACTCAGAATAAATTTCAGAATCCAAAAACATCAGAATTGTCTGGCAAAGAGATATATTTTAACTAAATGAGTAGATCTTATTTCCTGTCAATGTAACAAGATTTCATTTTAGCAGGATGGTTAGGCATTCTGTATATTTTGCATCCTACATGTGTATTTTACTGTAACATATCTACAATTAGGCTGCATCTTACAATTTATATAATTAGTCAAATTTTTCTTT
>LZPO01076068.1:38586-51478 GCA_001675575.1 Neotoma lepida | reverse complement strand
TATAATCAAAATATATCCTATGAAATTCTCAAAGAACTTAAATAAATTAGAAAACATGGTATAGCTAAATCCTGGGTAGTTGTAACTATAATTTTTAAAAAATTATTTAATATACTTATTTCCACAATAAATGTTCACACTCACCAACAGACTGAGAATTTGTTTTTCTCTACAACCTCATAACTGTTTCTTATTTCCTGTCTCATTATAGTTGTATTGATTCAGCTGTTATGAAATCACAGCACNGTTTCCATTTACACTCATTTATAGATAAGTGTGTGGAATGTTTATTCACATATTTACTTGCCATTTTTACTTCTTTGAGAACTATCTTTATACTCACTGGCTTACTCAAATGGACCTAATGAACTCTAATCTTGTCCTTTCTTTTTGAGTAAATTATTTTATAGACTACATGTCAGAAGTCTGTTATAAGCACATATAAATGCCAATAGATATGACTGGGCTTTGAATTTTATTTCAGTAAGAAAGAAAAATAGCATATATTTTACACCTTTAGTCTAGTATCTTAAAGCTTATATGGAATTTTTCTCTAATGGCAAATCTCTATCAGGCTAGGTGGGGAATGTTTCTCCTTCATAGGCACCAATGGTCTGTGCAGGTTTTCAGTTGTGAGCAAGAAGCATGCATTGTCTCATAACTACTCATTTATAATATTGTTCTTCAACAATAGACAAATGGTAAATGGATGGATGTGATTTTATTCTATTAAATTTTCTTAAAAGTTCAAGTTATGGTCCAAAATTCTGAGATGCTTCAGTTTCTGAACATTCATTAGCATTGACTGATTGACTTTCTCAAAGATTCCAATCTTTTAATTTATTTATTTATTTTTATTTTGTGTATATTGGTATTTGCCTGCATGTATGTCTGTGTGAGGGTGTTGGATTCTGGAGTTACACAAAGTTGTGAGCTGCCATATAGGTGCTAGGAATTGAACCTGGGTCCTCTAGAAAAGCAGTCAGTGCTCTTAGCCGCTGTGCCATCTCTCCAGCTCTCCAATATCTTTTAAAACTTATTTCTTTTAGGTTTCAAGATTGTCATTGCATTTTTCCTCTTTCTCCTTCTTCCTTTCAATGTCTGCTATATACTCTTTCCATATTCTCCTTCTTTGTTCAAATTCATGCCCTCTTTTTTCATTAATTGCTGTTATTACATTTATGTATATAAGTTTAAGTACATAAACACAATCTGATCAGTCTTATGATTTTACTTTTAAGTATGTTTTCATGGCTGACCATTTGATATTGGATAACAAGTTGGTATGTTCATCCCTGGGGAAGACTATTTTCTCCTGCTCTCAGTATTCCTTAGTTGCCTGCACCTAAGGCTCAGGCAAGAGAGCAGTTGTAAAATTCCATCTTGGATTTTGTTTTAAATCATTTTGGCCATAATAAACTTAAAAAAAAACTAAAGGTGCCACAAAATCAAGTCTTGCTGTTTTATATGTTAATATTTAATTTTTCTGAATAAAAGCATTAAGTTGTAAGCTTATTAAACTATATCCTACTGACTATCATTTTATAGTCTGTAGATCTTATACTACAAATAGGCTCACAAGATCTATTTTGGAAGTGCTTGATGAAAGAGTCTATTTTTTTTTTAAATTGTTCGATCTTGATCTGATGTCCTTGGCTCAGATAATTCAACTGGCAGTTTATGCCAGTGAAACCTGAATTGCACTGATTTTTAAACCATCCTTTTATTGTCAGTTTGCTTTCACTGCCAGTGGGAAAGTCAGGGTAACTTGATATTGTGTTCACCTGGAAAAGGGAAGGCTAGAGCTTCATTATATTGAGTAATGTGTGGTTCAAGTACAATTACTGGCATTAGAATGAATGAAAAGGGAATTGAAAATTTTGGTCTACATATATAGTTCCTAGTAGTTAATGTCTATGCATAGTTTTTTTTAACCTAAAGAGTTATTGATAAAGTTGCCCTAAAGACAACCTTTGCTCTAGTTAGAATATCACCATGGAAGACATATGGTCAATATAGTGGGAATTGGGAATGTTACATTTAGTGAAAAAACGTGTAGTGAGGATTGATGTGGAGTGAGCAATCACACCTCTGCTGAAACTGGATACCCAAGTCTCTTGTGTGAGGCTCATATGCTACACTTCCTTCTGACAGGGATCCATCCAATCAATTTAAACAGATTTCAATTGTCTATCATAATACTTAATACTGCTTCCCAAAGTTGGGGAGGTAATTATGACTCTTGATGTTACCTCTGCCATGTTAGAAAGCCAAGTGGGGCTGAGCCAGCCACCAAAGCAGCAGCTTTGGTCCTAGCCACATCCACTTAGCAGTTTAAAAACTCTTTTGGTCAGAAAAGGATTACAGATACACAAAAGGGACAGATTCAGACAAAACCCTCTAAATGTTTTAAAATATACAGAGGCTTGGGAGAGAAAAGAAAAGGGACAGAGAAAGTCCTTAAAAAATAAATAATATAAAAAAGCCATATAAAGATGGAAAATGCACAGGGAGTCTGGATCCTATATGTTATTGTGTGATTTTGAATTTTTTGATGGCTAATGGGCAAGAGCCAGCTACTAGAAGACATGGAATTGAAAGGACTGCTGAAATAATCCAACTTAGATATTTTAAGAATGCCTTAACTTTAAAACAGAAGTCAAAAAAAATATGCTTGTAAAAATGGAAACTAAGCCGGGCGCTGGTGGCGCACGCCTTTAATCCCAACACTCGGGAGGCAGAGGCAGGCGGCCTCTGTGAGTTCCAGGAAAGGTGCAAAGCTACACAGAGAAACCCTGTCTTGAAAAACCAAAAAGAAAAAAAAAATGGAAACTAAAAGATGCATTNCTTTGGCGAAGCAGTTTTGCCTTTGTTTCCACAGAAAACAAGAGGCTGTGGATTCATCCCAGGTTAAGATGGATCAGGTTTCATCAAGGGAGACCCTCTGAACATTGACAGGTGATGTATATCAACAAAGATTATAGCTGGTCTTTCCAGGATTGGCCATTACCTTAAATTTTCTCAGAGTCAAAAAAAAATTTTCTCAGAGTCCCTATAAGTACCTCCCAATCAACAGGAAGTAGTCTAGAAAATGAGGCCACATTCCCAAAATATTGTTTATGAATTTTTGTTTTCATTTAAGGGGGGTTGGTTATAAATTGTTACTGATCATAGTTAATGTCTTTCTAAAAGAAGAAAGGGGGATATAGAAATAATGGGATAAAAGGGTAAATTATTATGATGGGGAAAAGGGTAGATTATTGAATCTGCTTTAATAAAAAAACAGTTAATCTTACATATTTTACATTGGTATGGATTTTAATTTATTGATATAAATTCAAAGTTATTTCTGTTATACTGTATGTATATTTCTACTCTTTTTAAGGTATTNTGTTTATGCAGCTCAATTAAAAATGTAATGTATAATTTTAAAATACAGATTAATAGTCACGTATAATAGTCAAACTCATAGTCATGTTAGATATGTTTTCAAGGTCGTACACAGATATATTTAGATAGATGGTCCTCAAACACTTCAAAGACCTACAGAATATGGTATTTAATATGTTTAATAACCCAAGATTTTTCATGACAATGAGATGAGACACATCTGCTCCTGGCAGCACCAATTACTTCAAAGAGGATAATGGGCATTGAAGACACTCCTTATGGAGTTTGCCTTCAATGTGGCAAGGCTAGCCATTTGGTCAAGAAACTGCTCTTGCCTGAACTGCTTGACAGTATTCTGTATAAACTAGACATGCAGGACCCACAGGAAAGTGACCACTAAACTTTGCCTAAACAAGGTCGATGGTCCTTCAGATTCCTGNTTCACAAAAGAAACTGCCAGATATTCTGCAGGACACAGAGGAAAACGACTGATTAACTTTGCCAATATAGATAGGACAGTCCTTCAAATATCCTGCTTCACTAAAAAGTCTGCCAGATACTCTAGGCCTAAAGGGTGAATATGGATGTCCCAATGTTACAGAAGAACTTTGGGTGGCTGTCCAGGCAGCCAGATGTGGCTATCATTTCCAGAGTTTTGGAAGTTGCTTACAATGTACTTCCTGTTTACTCATGTAATATTGTAACCTTCTGGGGTCTTTGATGGAGTTGAAGACTAGATTGTTATAATTATAGTTTTCCTTAGTTATAGTAGAAAGTGAATTAGATACAAAACTTTAGACTCACCAAGATAAGATAATAAGTATTTTCTCTAATTTTGTCAAATGCAAATGGATTGGATATTGTTACTTTAATTCTTACTTAATAACTGTTTTTGTTGTATATAGTTTTACTATACATTAAGGTTAAAACCTTCCTTTTTAACTAGACAAAGGGGGAAAATGCTGTGGGATAATGTTCTTGTATACTGTAAAGATTTGTCACTTGAATTGGTTTAATAAATTGCTGCTTGGCCAATAGCAAGTAGGAAGTATAGGTAGAGCAACCAGACTGGGAGAATTCTGGGAAAAGAAAGGGTAGAATCAAAGAGATGCCAGCCAGCCACTGTGCAAGTGGGGCATGTAAAAAATGAAGTAACAAGCCATGAGACACGTGCAAAGCATAGACAGAAATATAGGCTAATTTAAGTGTAAGAGTTAACAAGCATGAGCTAAGCATTTATAGTTAGTATAAGTCTCTGTGTGATTATTTGGGACTGAGTGACTGTGGGACTGGGTGGGACAGAAAAGCCTCCATCTACAGAGTAATTTTATAATGTGCCCCTAGTGGCAGCTCTCATCTTCGTGGGCCATCTCAACCCTACTTTCTCTAGCTGGAGGAAACTGACATACAGAGAGGCTAAATTGCCAGACACATAGCAGATAATATCATGGGTGCCCCTGCTGCCTCCCCCTTGGACTTGTGGATTTTGAGCTCTGTTCCTCAGAAGTACATCCTATCCCCATAAGTGCAGTTATTGGAATTCCTGGTCAAAGCTGGTAGTCTCCTTGCATAGACCTTTGAAGTTGCTCAGAAGTGGCTGTCACATGCAGCTAGGAGGATAAGGACCTCATTAGAGTGACTTTTCCATTCTAATTGCTTCTATATATTTTTAAAGGAAGAAGTTAGTCAAAGATCATTTTCCAGAAGTCTTTCTGAGGAAGCACATAAGTTAGAGGGCAGTCTAGAACTAGAGACTAGTGGACAGATTGCTACTTATTATGTCCACCTGCCATACCTGGCAAGTAAAGAGCTTCCCTGGTTTGACCTTTAAGATGCCTCTCTTGACATCCAAGGAAGGGTACACCATAAAGTTAAGATTCAACTTTAGGGCTATTATTTCAGAGTCATTTCCCCATATTTCAAAATTCTGAGGGTCAGGAAATCCTTAGAAAAATGGTTTCTAATGAAGTTAAACATTTTATTTAATAGATTAGAAGAAATTAGAGTAGCACTTGATATGGCAAGACACTACATAGAGTGATTTGTGGATGACATGCTATTTGACTCAATGGGTATCTGTGTGTCTTTGTAATAAAGTGACTGGAGAAACACTGAGTTGGGCTCAGAAAGAAGCAGGAGCTCCTGCTATGGTACTGATGTGCTGCTGTTGAGCATGTTATTCATTACTTTCACATATCCCTGACTTGTGGCAATCCCAGTGTCATAGAGTGGTGTCTTAGCATCTTCATTACATCCAGGCCCTAGGCTCAGCAACTTAGGAGAGAAAGAATTGATTTTAGTCAACAGTTCCAGGTTATAGTGCATCTTGGAGAAGTCAAGGCAGAAACTCAGTCAGCTGAGTTTCTAGTCACATTACATCCACAGTGAAGAGCAGAGAGATACAAATGCATTCAAGCTGCCTGCTTGTCTAGGCTTATGCTTCAGGATTCTTCATTGTTACACAATTCAGGTCCCAGCCAATGAAATGATTCTGCCCATCTCAATGAACAGTCTATAAAACCCAGAGACATGCCTGTGGTTGATATATTGTGCACCCTAATAAAGCTTTCCTGGGATCAGAGAACAGAACAGCCACTAGATTAGACATAGAGGGCAGACAGTGGTGGCACACACCCTTAATCCTATCATTCAGCAGGTAGAGATCCATCTATATCTCTGTGAGTTCAAAGCCACACTGGAAACAAAGCCAGGCAGTGGTGGCACACACCTTTAACCCCAGGACTTGAGATCTCATGTCTTTGCTTTGGAAGGACACAAGCCTTTAATCCCAGGAATTGATNGCAGGAAGCAGAAAGGTTTATAAGGCATGAGAACCAGGAACTAGAAACTTTTTAGCAGCAGTTCAGTGGAGACACTTTTGGGTGAGGACTCAGAAGCTTCCAGTCTGAGGAAACAGGATCAGCTGAGGAGCTGGTGAGGTGAGGTTGGCTGCACTAGACAACCATGAAGGAAGCTCTTCTCTNGAGAGTTAAATTCTCCTTCTTTCAGCAGTCATTATTTGCCTGTAGTTCTTNGTTTAGGGGTGGACCCCATGAAATTTTCTCTTTCCATGTTAACATGTCCATTGGTCTTGCCATTGCCTGGTCTTGTTTATGTATCCAATTCTAGGAGACACTCTTTCCCACTAGACTTCCTAGTATTCTGNCTCTTACCACATTTTTGCTTCCCTCTTCTTACAATGTTCCTTGAGCCATAGATACAGGAACTGTCTAAGTGGACATAAAATCCACTCAAAAAATGAGAAATTATACCTGATACTGGAAATCTAGCCACTGTCCTGAAAACTAGTGANGTCATGAAACTTAGGAAAATAACCACACTGCCTCTTTGCTTGACCAGCATAATCCCTAACTACATTCTAAATCATATTTTTATACCAANAGGTAAGTACAGCTACCACCTCCTCCTCAAATAAGCCTCTTTTTATAGCAAGTGGAGACCATAAGAAAAAGCAGGACTGGACACAATGAAGGAATCTCACATGGAGCCCAGCCCCAACACATACACCAGGCAATTTTGTTTCTTTTCTTTTCTTTTTTGGGATATGATATCATGTAATCCAGGCTGGCTTTAACTGCTCTATGTAGCACAGGATGGTCTTGAACAGCTGATCCCCCTGCTTTTGTCTCCCCAGTGAGGAGATTACAGGAACAAGTCACCACATTTAGCTGCAATGCATGCCTGACAATACTTCATCATCCACATAAGACCTTTTGAGTCAAATAGTGAGACCTCATTTACACNACTAATGACTAAGCAGAGTATGATCTCAACTCCATATGAGAATCAGATCCAGATACGGTCATTGTTGAAAGTGGTCAGCTAACTGCACCTGCTGAGGGTTAGAGGCAAGTTCGATTTTGAAAGAAAATCACTCAGTGCATTTCTGTCATGTATTGACTTTTGCTCCTTTTGTATTTATGACTGCATTGTAGCCTCAGTATAATATCTGTAGACATGTTATCAATGTTAAGTTGTATCTCATAAATGGAAAGAATAATAGACAATAAGTGCAGAACACCAAAAATGTTTATCTTGTAGTATACTGACAGAAATATCAAAGTTTATATCTCCCAATGAATATATGACATAGAATGACCCTTAAGATATTTTTGATATTTAGAAAGTCCTAACTGATAATTGTAAATAATTATTAGCATTGGTGCAATAGAAAGATTTAATAATTGTATTATTTGAGCAGTAACATTTGAAAACTTTTAATTTTTATTTAAAATATTTACTTATGTATCCTTTATTTATGATTATTTTTAACATGAACTCAGATTTATNAGGTAGGAAAAATTATTTTCTAAACATTAAACTAGATTTCCTTTTGTATACATTAAAATTGATTAAAGATTTTTATAAAATATAATTCTAACTGTACATCTTCACCTTACATTCTATTAGAATACATGCATTTCCTAAGCAACACAACCAGCCCTATTAGTTATAATTAATTCAAGAGTCTAGGCATAGTTGTTAAGGAGAACAGGAACACTGGTTTTTTGTATCATTTTCTTACAAGCCTGATTATTTGGAAGCAGGCCTTCTCAAAGTATTGTACAGTTCTGTCTTTCCAAATAGTAATGTTTGCACCTTATGTAGATCCTACTCTGTTTGTAGCGCATTTTCAGCAATCCAGTTAAACCTTAAGGTTGGGCTATGCAATTGAGCATCCATTCAGATGGCCTGCTACATAGCTGTTTCCTCTAAGATGAAGCATTCTCTCCTGGAGAGGAGAGGGGGGCTCTTCTGTCAGAAAGCATAAAAAACTTACTAGTCTGAAAGTTGCAACAGTCACAGGCATCTCTACAAGGTTAAATAAGTAGTAACACTGCTGGATAGAGAAGGCTAGCCTCCAAATGGGGCAGGAAGTTAGAAGGATGCCAGCATCATGAACCATCATGAATAGTATATGGATGTTTCTATAAGTGGCTCCTGTGAGCCACTGCTCACTTATGTTATTGTAAATAATGCTAATATAGTCACTGGCTCAAGAAATGATGCATAGATGGGCTTGTTTCTCTGACCTGTCATCAGTGCCCTAGCTTGGGGAAAAGACATATTTATTTATGTCTCTCAATGAACATACAACATAGAATGGCCCTTAGGATATTTTTGCTAGCATCAAATGAAGCACAAATAATAGGATCTTTCATCCAGAAAAGTCATGTAAAATAGTCACAAGCAATATTGTTAGGAATCTATATCTATGTACATATATACATATATATATATATACATGTATATATATAACTTAGAGTCAGTTAACACTCATTTCATCTGTTTATAAGTTTGTGATATGTATACACACACACACACACACACATATATATATATATATATATATATGATATGGAAAAAGTTGCAAGAGACCATAAATANACATAATATGTAATATTTGGTCAGTTTTAATCTGTATAGTTGATAATATAAATTAAGCAATGACTCCTGTTATCTAGATTAATGCCAACCTCTATAAAAATAAATTTATTACCTCAATACTGATGAAAGCAGAATGGCTGTTAATATTATTTTTAAATTAAAAAATTTTTCTAGACCAGTTCCTGAATTATGGAGAAATTGAGCCCAGAGTGTTGAAAGTATTGAAATATTCCTGCCTCTTAGGGACTTGTCCCCAAGGTAACGTTTTGTGCTACTGTTATACTGTTTTGACTAACAATGAACCTATATTGATAGTGTTTACAGATTATTAACACAATCCCACTATATAAGTGGGGGGTTAGTCTTAGTGCCTTGCAGGCTTGTGTTTGGGCAGGACAGGATGCTCTATCTACACCACTGCTGTGTCCTAAGGCAATTTCATCTTCATTTCTCCCTCTGAACTCTTAGAGACCATATCTGCACAGATCTGATAACTGTCCCTATAGCTTTACTCACCATCTTTCTGAATGAAAATCTGCAAAGTGACAGCTTTAATCATTTATAGGTGTTGAATGGTATCACTTTTTTTTTCCCTACAATCAGAAATGATGACTTATGCTTGACATCTCAACACTTGGGAGGTTGAGGGAGGAGGTTCAGGATTTCCAGGTCACCCTTAGTGATGTAACTATTTCAAGGGCAGAGTGGCATAAATAAGATCTTCTCTCTAAAAAGCAGAAAATATTTTCTGCAGATATTGATATTTTCTCTTGCATTTTCTTCTTTAAATGTACTTCAAAACATTTAATGTAAGCAGAATGCATAGTGATCATTACTTCTTAATTTCCTCTACTTAAAATGCTGTTCTTTGATCATTTTTGCTTGTACTTCACAAGATCTTTTTCCTCTGGTTTCTTTTAGACTCAGCATCAGGCTACGTCAGGAATTCTTTCCTGAGCTATAGTCACTTGAGGAGCTGACTCATCAAAGACATCCTCTATTTCAGTGATCTTGACATCCAGTTTTTCAGTTTTATTCATTCTCAAATTTTTCATTATATTTTGTTTAAAATAGAAAAAAATATTTAATATATTTCATAAGCAAATATAAAATACATATTTCATATAAACATATTGATATAATTTATATAAACAAACACATTTATATAATTTATATAAATTTATATAAATGGATATATTTATATAAATACTATATAACATGTATATTTGTTTATACTTGTCTTATATTTGATTCACTTTTCAAGTAGAACTCTAGTCCCAGAAACTGAGATCATAGGCATGTTGAGTTCCTTGAATGGAAAGAAATTGAGATGTCCTACAAACCAAAATCTCTGTTTTTCCTGTCTCCCTTTTCTCCATTACCACAGTCAATACAAATTGAGAATTCTTCCATAAAGTCCACCAGAGAAATCAGCAAGTTCCCACAGTGTTCACTTATTTGTGTGTGGTCATTTGTGCTATGGTCAATTAAGATGTTATCTTATTCCCTTGGCATATATAAGCCACATGAAACCTAACACAAAGAAAAAAATTGAAATCAACCCCATTCTTCAGAAAAAGTAGTGGGAAAATCACAATGCAAAGGTCTTACACAGAAGATTAGGAGAAACTGTTTCACAGTCTTTTGAAAATAAACTGCCCCATCAAATTTTAATGTTACTTCAATTCCTTGTCCTTAGAAAGGATTTCATAAAATTATTTACTTCTCCCACATATTTGCAAGGTTTTGAACCTTGACATAATATGAAATGTTGCTTATTATCATTGATTATATGCAAATTATGTATATTTAATATGTTTTATCTGCTTATGGATTATATATAATTATCTTAAATTAGAATCAATTTGTTTTGATGCTGATACCAGTATGATCAACAGCTACTGCTGTACTTACTGAACTGACTAAGTTTGTTTGTGTAAATGAATTATTGAAGGTTGGACATAGTGAGGAAAGACTGGACCAAGATTGAAACCCAAGAGGGCAAACACCAAATCCTGTAGCTCTGTGTCAGACATATGGGGCTTCAGTTTCAAAAGGCTTCGATGGCTCTATTCCTNCAATTTCTCATACATCTCTTTCTTTGGTTATTTCCACTCCTTATATGCAGTTCTCCATGGCAGATGTCTCATAGCTTAGGTATCTCAATGTCTTGTGGTCTCAAAACGCAACCCAGCTTCATCTTCACAGCTTCATGCAATGAACTCTCATATTCTCCTCACCAAGACTCTGACTCTGCCAAACATGGGTGAATAGAACAGTAATGAACCGAAACCACAGGCTAAGAATCCCTGACCTTAAATTTTTCATTGTTTCCAGGATCAGTACAACATGGGCAGTTCTGTGAAGTTTGGCTTCTAAATTGGAGTGGACCCTAACCAGTAAGATTTGGTCAAGCCATCAGTTGAGGCTCACCCAGATGACTCCAAGCTATGTCATGTTGACAGCTGAAGTTAGATTAGGACACAGAGAAAATATATAAGAATACTTTAAAAATCCAAAACCAATATATTAACCATATAAATCACTTAGGTAGCAAAATCCCAAATAATGATGATAGAAAAAAACTGGAAAACACAGATATGCCAAGAAATAAGGAGAGGGGAGCTTCTAAGATCAAGAGGAGAAAACTAAAATGGTTTCCCCACAGAAAGTCCCCAAACCAACAAAAAATCCAGGAACTCATAATGTAATACAGTAAATTTTCAGAATACAAAAATAGGNNAAGTTCTATCATTTTCCAGATAAACAACAATATAACTAGATTATAATTAGTAAAATCACACAACAATGATGGCATCACTAATAAAAAACAGACAAAAGACAGTCCTATAAGTAGAACAAAGTCTTTTAAACAAGAACTATAAAATTATAAGCAAAATCAAAATCAAAGAAATCACTGACCAGCATTCACCCTGTGCACTCCAGTTCTCTACATTGCTAATAGGAGAAAATGGGTTGGGAGTGGAAGGCTGTTTCACCAAAATGGGAGAGTTTTATTTAAAGCATTCTGATGTCTCAACATTGTAGAAGATAATTTTGACTACTAAATATATTTCANTCCCTTATGATAAAAACAATGATGCCTGCTACAATTACTTAGAAACTATTTTGTTTCCTATGATTGATGATTGGATGTAAGTTTGTCATCAGAGTGAAGGAATGAAAACTTTTAAAAATAAATGCATGATAACAGATTTTTAAAGAAACATTGTGTGATTTGTATTATATACCCTTTATAGTGACTAGTTTTGCTCTAATTGCTTTATAAGCCACAACCATTTTTTTGAAAACAAGTTTATCCCAACTTTTGTGTCTACTTGGGTATGAAAGAATNTCTTCCGTGTATGTACAGGTGACAAACCAACACAGAAAGTGTCAGATCCTCTGGATCTGGAGTAGCAGGTGTTTATGAGCCTACTAAATTTGGGTGTTGGTATCTAAATTCAGGTCATTCCCAAGAAGAATACTTGCTAAGTGACATGCCCAGTCCCTATAGTACTTTTTATCCAATAAGCTAAAAGTACTTATAGATTAACAACAACAACCTAAATCAATAAAAAATTAATAAATGATCCCTAGGAAACTGATGCATCAGTATTAAGATGTTGGGTATGGGAACCAGGTAGGCTGCCTGTGGACCTTCCCCACATTCTGTTATCCAAGATCCAATACTCAGGGTTGTCCCTAGGCTCTTCAACAGAACTCCAGATACAGCTTTCTCTCATCCTGTCCATGCCTCCTGTAGACCCCATGGACCACTACCTGTGTCCTTCCCTTTCTGCTTCATCTCTGTGACACAGCACTCAACTCTCCTGCTCAACCACAGGCCATGCCTGCCAGAAGAACAGGGAGGCTTTCCAGAGACTTTCCTCACAGTATGTTATCCCAGACCCAATTCTCAGTATCATTCCTAGTGATGGAGGAGAACATCAGGGGTAGCTTCCATATTAAAAAGCTAAAGTGGGTGGAGTGAACAGCCAAGGCTGTCGCTTCTCTCCTACCACGCTGCAGTTTAAAGCAATAGATTCACAATAACACAGATTCAAATGTAATAAGACTAAATGGTTTACAA
>LZPO01076068.1:10504-36636 GCA_001675575.1 Neotoma lepida | reverse complement strand
AAGTAGGGGGAGAGAGGAAAAGAAAGCAGAGCTGGGCAGACGCCATTCTGCCATCTAGAAAACAACATGTAATGGCACACAGGTAAAGCCACGTGGAATACGTGGCGACATAGATTTATAAAATGGATTAATTTAAGATGTAAGAGCTAGCTAGTGAGAAGCCTGCGATGGCCATAGTTTAAAAATGATATAAGCCTCTGTGAGTTTACTTGGGTCTAAGCGGCCATGGGAGCTGGGCGGGACTGGGACCTGACAAATNNTCTCTTACAACTACCCAGCTCCCAAATAAATCACACATGGAGGCTTATTCTTTCTTATAAATGCCTGACCTTAGTTTGACTTATTTCTAGCCAGCTTTTCTTAAACTATCTCGTCTACTTTTTGCCTCTGGACTTTTATCTTTCTCTTACTTCTGAATATCTTACTTTCACTCTTACTCCACGGCTGGCTGTGTGGCTGGCCCCTAGCATCCTCCTCTTCCTGTTCTTGCTCCTTCTTCTTGCTCCTCCATCCTCTTGATTTCTCTTCCCATTTATTCACTTCCTGCCAGCCCCACATAGCCTTTCTCTCTGCCCAGCTGTTGGCTGTTCAGCTCTTTATTAGATCAATCAAATATTTTAGACAGGCAAAGTATCACAGCTTCACAGAGTTAAACAAATGAAACATAAAAGAAGAAACACATCTTTACATCATTAAAACCAATGTTCCACTGCATAAACAAATGTAACACACCTTAAAATAACATTACTCAACATTTCCTTTTTGTCTAAATAAAAATGAAAGGTTTTAACTTTAACATAGTAAAACTGTATACAACAAAAGCAGCTATTAAGTAAGAATTACACTTACAATATTCAGTCTATTTTTTTCTTTTGGTTTTTCGAGACAAGATTTCTCTATGTAGCTTTTAAGCCTATCCTGGAACTTGCTCTGTAGACCAAGCTGGCCTCAGACTCACAGAGATCTGCCTGCCTCAGCCTCCCAAGTGCTGGGATTAAAGGTGTGCGCCACCACCACCCAGCTTGTTCAGATCATTTGCATATAGCAAATTCAGAGAAAACTTTCCACCATCCATCCCATCTTAGTGACTCCAAAGTTTTATACCTAATTTACTTTCTATCAAACTAAGGAAAACTGCAAGTCTAACTGTTTAGTCTTTAACTCCTTCAAAGAACCCAGAAGGGTGTAATATTACCTAACAACAGAGACATAACAACAGAGACATCTGCCTGGACAATCACACAAAGTTCCTCTGCAATGTTGGGGAATCCATCTTCAGTCTATAGGCCTAGAATATCTGGCAGACTTTTCATTAAAGCAGGAAATTTGAAGGACTGTCCTGCCCTGTATTGGCAAAGTTCATTAGTTGCCTTCCTCTGTGTCCTGCAGAATGTCTGCCAGACTCTTCCATGAAGCAGGAATCTTGAAGGACTGTCNTGCCTTGTTTTGGCAAAATTCAGCAGTCACTCACCTGTGGGTCCTGCATGTCCAGTCTGCACAGTACACAGTCAAACAGACAAGGCAAAAGCAGTTTCTTGCCCAAATGGCTAATCTTGCCACAATGAAAGCAAACTCCTATGGAGTTTCTTCAATGCCCATCATCCTTTTATGAAATAAGTTGGTCCTGCCAGGAGCATTATGTGTCTTTGTCATGAAAAGCCCTAATTTAACAAAACATTTAAATGCCATATTCTATAGGTCTTTGAAGTGTTTGAAGACCATTTATCTACTTAAAATGTATCTCTGTATATTCTAGAAAACATGCCTACCATATCTACAAATTTGATTATTATAGATAAAAAACCACTAACCTATGCTTCTTGATTATTCTAAACAGTTTCTAATAGCTCTCAAAAACTAGATTACCTTAGATTTTTTAAATGAACAGCAAAGGTACAATAATTCAAACAAGAGTAGAAACATATATACAGTGTAACAAAATTAACTTTAAATTTGTATCAATATACAATATTCCCCTAAATGATAACAAACATTCATAGCCNACNAAATAACAAAAAGCCTCCCACACCCCTCTTGGAAATGTGGGTGTCATGTTCTCCAAACTGCTTCCTGCTGTCTGTTGGTGAAGGCATCTTTAGGGTCCCTGAGAAAATTTGAGAAAATGGTCAAATCCTGGGAAGACCAGCTATAACCTTTCTTGATATGTATCACCTGTTAAGATTTAGTTGGTGTTCTCCAATCAAACATAATCCATCTTAATCTGGAAGAAATCCATAGCCTCTCATTTCCTGTGAAAGCAAAACCTCTTCTCCAAGGCATTGCATCTTTTAAGTCCCATTTTATATTTTTTTCACTTCCATTTCAAATTTAATGCATTTCTAAAGTATATGGGCTGGTTTATTTCAACAGTCCTTCTTTCAATTCAACATCTCTTAGCAGCTGTCCTTTGCTTATCAGCAATCCCAAAATTCAAATTCCACACAATACTATAAAAGGTCCACACTCCCTGTATATTTCCCATCTCTACATGCTTATTCTTTTTATTTTTTTTTTACTGTCTCTTAAAGACTTTATTTAAAAAAAAAACACTATTTCTTTCTGTAACTGCCTATACCCATTTTCTTTTTTTTCTTAAACCTATGCATTGCAAAACACACTGGAACCTGTTTAGAGGTTTTTCTGTCTAGATCTCTTTTGCTGCATATTTTTAGTCTTCTTTGTCTGCATGAGTAAAACAACTGCTGAGCTTTGTACCTTGTCCCCAGGCTTTGGTGGCTAGCTCCACCCATTTCTCAGGTTGTGAAAGCCAAGCCTAAAGATCACAGCCCAGTCTGAGGTTCATGACTGAGAACTGCATTAAACCTGTCTCTTATACACATCTAGATGTGTATAAGATGCCAGTATCATGCACCATGACAGGTGTTTTAACTCAGTTTTTTATTCCTACTTAACATGCTAGCTGCTAAAGGGCTCATTGACCTGTGAAAACCCTTAAAGGAGCTGTATCCTCTTTTTTTTTTTTTTCAAGACAGAGTTTGTCTCTGTAGCACTGGCTATCCTATAGACCAGGCTGAACTCAAACTCACANAGATCTGCTAGCCTCTGCCTCCCAAGTGCTAGGATTAAAGGCATGTGCCACCACCGCCTAGGGGCCATATCTTTTTTTGTTTGTTTGTTTGTTTCCAAAGCTTTCTCAGGGCCTATGGAAATATGGCCCACATAGGTATACCAAAATTTTGTTGGTTGTTTTACTCTTTACTCTTTAAGGGGCCCACCACCCAGCTCCCAAATAAATCACACATGGAGGCTTATTCTTTCTTATAAATGCCCAGCCTTTGTTTGGCTTCTTTCAAGCCAGCTTTTCTTAAATTATCCTGCNTACCTTTTGCTTCTGGGCTTTTATCTTTCTCTTACTTCTGTATATTTTACTTGTGTTCATACTTCATGACTGTGTGGCTGGCCCCTAGCGTCCCCATCTTCTTGCTCCTTCTCCTTGCTTCTTCTCACTCTTCCATTCTCTTGATTTTTCCTCCCATTTATTCCCTTGGCCTGCCAGTCCCAACTACCGTTTCTCCCTGCTCAGCTGTTCACCATTCAGCTCTGTATTAGACCAATAAGGTTTTTTAGACAGGCCNAGTATCACAATTTCACAGAGTTAAACAAATGCAACATTAAAGAATGAAACACATCTTTGCATCATTAAAACAAATATTCCACTGCATAAACAAATGTAACACATCTTAAAATAATATTCCACAACACTACACTGTCAATGCTGGGCTCTCAATGAGACTCCTTTTGGATATCCTGTTGCCCTGTGTCGTGGATTTCCTGCAGCTTTGGGTCTGCCAGACCAGCCCCTTCCCATGCTCCCACAGATCACAAATGTAGTGGATGTTGAGTGGGCCAACACATAACTCTGGTTCTGGGCCTCGGTAGTTGCAGNTTTGGTGAGCTCTCCACCATTGCTCTTACAGTGATGAACAAGGGGCAGGGCCAGTTCTGGAGCTTTCATGTCCTCAGGATTGGCTCTCTTATACCTACATCATCAGGGCCAGCTCCACTGTGTTGGGCAGGTGTGGTGCAGGGGTTACTCTCCCGAGTGCTACAGCAGATGAAAGGCGTGGAAGCTCTTCCACTCTTATGACCTCAGGGCCAGCTCTCCCACCTCTCACAAGTGGCAAGAGGTGGGGGAGGGCATCTCTTCCCCACCTACACCACCATGTGTTCTTGGGGTAGTTTATATGCACCCTGGTCAGTAGCATCAGCTCTACTGAGCTGTCCAGGACAGGTGCAGGGCCCAATTTTCTGAGTGCTGCAGCTGGTAAGGGGAAGGGTATGCTCCATTGTCCATGACAGTTAATAGGGGCAAAGAGGGAGGACATCTTTCCCTTGCACTGACCACCACATGGCAGATGAGTGGGGTGTGGTCAGCTATCCCACTCTCACCCTCAGGGTCAGCTCTACTGTACTGCCCAGGTAANCAGCTCCTGCTTATCTGAGTGCTGCAGCTGGTAGGGAGGAGGGTCAGCTCCCTCATCTGTAGCAGGTTTCAAAGTGGAAGGGGTAAGGATGGGCAACTCTCCCCTGCTCAACTCTCCACATGACAGACAAGTAGTGGGGATAGCTCTCTCATGCTCACAACTTTGGGGCTGGCTCACCCACACTTCTGCCAACAGGGGTGGCTCTACTGTGCTGCCTGGGAGATGTGCTTGGCTGCAGCTGGGGAAGGACAGGAGCAGCTCTCCTGCTCTTATGACATCAGGGTCAGCTCTCCCACCCACCTCAGCCACAGAGGGGCAGGAGCAGATCTCCCAAGCTCATGTTCTCAGGAGGCTTACCCCTGCCCTCTTCAACAGGGTCAGCTCTACTNTGATGCCCTGATGAGGTGCAGGGCCCAGTTTCCTGAGTAAAGGGAAGGGTCAGCTTCCTCACAAGCTGGAGGCAGTAGGGTTGAGGGCATCTTTCCATCAACTCCACTACTTCACTGCAGACGAGAGGAGGTACCAGCTATGCCCCTCACTCACTCAGGGCTGGCTCACCTGTGTACCTGTTTATAGGGTCAAATCTACTTTGGTGCCTGGGCAGGATTTGGGGCCTATTCTCCTGACTGCTGCAGCTGTTGAGGGATTAGGTCAGGTCCCCCAATGCTGCCAGTGGCATGTGATGGGAGGAGGCATCTTTCCCTCACCACATGGCAGGCACGACCTGCTCTCCCATTNTCACACCCTCAGGGCCAGCTTGCCTTTGCCCCTGCTAACAGGGTCAGCTCTATTTTGCTGCCCAGGTGAGGTGTAGGACCCTCTCCTGAGTGCTTCAGCTGGTGAGGTTTATGACCAGTTCTCCTTAGAAGGGGCAGGGCCAACTCTGCACAGCTCTATCTTCTCGGCCTTCAGAGGTATCAGGAGCTGCAGACATCAAAACAGACTGTGGCTGCATCAGGGACATGAACCCAGACATGGCCCAGACATCACAAAGGCCCTGGCTGGCAATCAAGGCAGCCCACTCACTTCTTTCAGATGTCTTCNTCCACAAGACATGAACCATTCTGGCTCTCTCCCATAGGATACTATACATTTGCTCACCATAATAGTANCTGTGTGTCTAGTGCTGCATACTGGTCTCCTTGTACCAGTCAGTCCATCATAGCACTGGGCATGACCCTGCTACCAAAAATTATAATGGTGCGTGACTGCCCCAGTGCCAGATGTCTACCAGGCCTAAAAATGGCTGGCACCTCATGGGTCCAGATATATAGTTTCACACCTGGATTTGTTATTTCACTAATTGAAGAGACCTGTGAAATCTAAAATGGTTACTTTATTGTTTAAATTCATAGGGCTTTTATCCATATGAGTTTGCAAGTGCAAACAAGATAAAGAGGGATCTCATAATGCTTGGACAGATTATTGACATTGTCAAATTGTTTTCTCCAGAATAAAGACAGATGTGTAACTAACTGAGTGTAAGTGTTGGGAGAGGATTACCAAATCCTTAATAGTCAGATTCTCTTATATGAGTTTATTCAGTTTCTCAAAGACTATTCTAATATGCAAAAGCTTTAACAGACCAATCACACACTAAAACTTTTACTCTTGTATAAAGACTATTATGAATTGCAAATCCTTACCACACTGACTACATTTATACNGTTTCTCANCAGTAGGATTTTTTCCTCATGATTTCAAAGACTACCAACACATACAAAGGCTTTATCACATTGATTACATTGGTAGGGTTTCTCTCCAGTATGTGTTCTTTTACGTATTTGAAGATTACAGTGATGTGCAAAGGCTTTACCACATTGATTACATTCATAGGGTTTCTCACCAGTATGTGTTCTTTTATGCATTTGGGGATGACTGTGATATGTAAAGGTATTGCTGCATGGGGGACCAGCCTCCAGCAGCACAGGACTCAACGAGAAATCCAGAGTTGGTGCATGCTATGACTTCTTTATCTGAGGGGGTTAGGGAAAAAAGACACTCACATTCTCTCTTAATGGTTTCCTTCAGACCTTTTCTTTATTCTTTTGCATTCTCTATTCTTTCTTTTCCTGGTGATCTCCTTCTTTCATTCCTGATGTTTTCCTTCTAACTCTACCTTCATTCTTGGTATTTCCCTTCTAGTTCCTGCTAACTCTCATTCTTGATGTTTTCCTTCTAACTCATTTTAACTCTCTCATTCTTGATGTTTTCCTTTTAGTCTATTTTAACTCTATTCTTTTTCTTACAGCATATATACTCCAGCAAAATCATTCACACAATATAAAAATTACAATGTGGTTACATTCTGTTTTTCAAGTGAATGATTACAATGAATACCAAACAGTAAAAAACAGCATGTTTTCTATATCCCTTACATGATTGAAAATTTACATATTAAACATATAACAGATGAAAAACAAATTATTGAAGGAACTCACATATTCATAGCCAAGAAACTTGGTATAGATTAACTGTGTAGGCAAGCAAGATATTTTTCTCAGGCTTTTTATTGGCAGGCTGCAGTTTTGCAGTTACAAAGAAAGGGCCAATTACTTTATTATTTATCTTCAAAGGTAATCTTATAAGGAATCTTAAAGGAATCACAAACCTAAACTCTTATACATGAAAAAGAATCAGCTCTATTTTGAATCTTTATCGTCCATACCCACTCATCAATAGTTTCTTATATAAGGCAATTGAGGGCAAAAATGGGTACAAAGAATTAATTATAACCTTTGTTCACAAACCAAATCTAGCAAAAAAAGTATGTCAGCTAGCAACAATTGGGCTGCTTTGTATTTTTGACCCTAAACTAATGAATCTATAACTCAGCTATGTGTCTTTGTGAACTTTAGATTGTTTCCTACGGTTTATCATCTCAAAGTTATCAAAACATTTGAGCTAACCTGAAGTTATTTTAAGGCTTTGTTTNAGCTAATGATGCACCCGGCAACCTGTGACTGCATCGTTCAACATTAAGAGAATTAGAGCCAGCCTGGCTCCTGGGGACTCAATTGTTTTCCTTAATAATTAACCCTAAACTGTGATCTATATAGTTCCTTAGGTGAAACTCATAAGCCCTGGCTGTGTAACATTTCCTTGTATTTATTTGTATTCATCAAAACTCTGTATAAACTAGTATTATTATCAATTAGACAGTAGAGCTTAGGAAGGAATTATCTTCATAATAATTCATAAGTAAAAATGCCCAGTAGAGATCCCCTGTGGCACTAGAGATGACCAGAACCATAGACACCACCTGCACTGATTGGGAAGAAGCTGTGAGTCACTGAGCTCCCAGCTGGACAGCCCAGCTTGCTTGCTAGAGCCTAGGCCCTGAGGGCACATGCTGTGGCCCTCCCCCACCAATTCCAGCCCCAAAGACCAGGCAGCAGCATCCTCTCTCACCCCCTCACCAACCATCTCCCATGGCACTAGTGACCACTGGAGCCACAGGGCCCATCTGCACCAATTGGAAGAAGAGCAACCACTGGGCCCACAGGCCCCACCTGCACCGATTGGAGGAAGAGGGACTCCTGTTAACACAGGCTCCACCTGTATGGATCGGAGGAAGAAATGGGTAGACAGCAGTGTAAGAATACATTCAACAACATAAAGAGCAATATGGCATGATGGAAATGTCTTTCTGAAAATGTGTTGATTAAAACCTTCCTTTGAAATAGAAAGAAAAGGGGAAATGATGGGAATGTCTTTCTGAAAATGTGTTGCTATGATTGGTTGATAAATAAAGCTGTTTGGCCTATGGTGAGGCAGAATAAGGTTAGGCGGGACATTCAAAGTAGGAGGAGAAAGAGAAAAGTAGAGCTGGGCAGACGCCATTCTGCCATCTGGAGAACAGCATGTAACGACACACAGGTAAAGCCACAGAAGACATGGCGACACAGATTTATAGCTAGCTAGCGAGAAGCCTGCCANGGCCACAGTTTGAGAATGATGTAAGCCTCTGTGTGTTTACTTGGGTCTAAGTGGCCACAAGAGCTGGGAGGGACCTAACAAACTTTCACCAACAATGGCACCACCAGAAATTAGTAGTTCTACAACAGAAAGACCTGAACATCCCAACTGAGATGAAGCAGAAGAAAACGATCTTGAAAATAACTTCATAAAGATGACAGAGGCCCTTAAAGAGGAAATGAAAATTTCTCTTAAAGAAATGAATAAAAACATTGGACAAAATCAATAAATCCCTTCAAGAAAGCCAAGAAGAAAAAAAAATAGGTGAAGGAAACAGTTCAAGACCTGAATATTGAAACAGAGGCAATAAGGAAAACACAAACTGAGGGAATTCTGGAAGAGAAAAATCTGAATAAACAAAGAGGAACTACAGAGGCAAGCATAACCAACAGAATACAAGAGATGAAAGACAGAATCTCAGACACTGGAAATACAATAGAGAAAATATATTCATTGGTCAAAGAAAATGTTAAATCCAGCAAATTTTTAACACAAAACATCCAGAAAATCTGGGACACCATGAAAAGATCAAACTTAAGAATAATAGGGATAGAAGAAGGAGAATTCCAGCTCAAAGGCTCAGAAAATATATTCAACAAAATCATAGAAGAAAACTTTCCCAACCTAAAGAAAGACTTACCTATGAGGTGCAAGAGGCTTAAAGAACACCAAATAGACTGGACTAAAAAAAAAGTCCCCTTGCCACATAATAATCAAAACACTAAACATACAAAATAAATAAAGAATACTAAGAGCTTCAAAAGAAAAAAGCCAAGTAACATAAAGGCAGATCAATCAGGATTACATCTGTCTTTTCAATGGAGACTATGAAAGCCAGAAGGTCCTGGACAGATGTTCTGTAGACACTAAGAGACCACAGATGCGAGCCCAGACTACTATACCCAGCAAAGCTTTCAATCACCATAGATGGAGAAAACAAGATACTCCACGACATAACCAGATTTAAACAACATCTATCCAAAAATCCAGCCCTGTAGAAAATACTAGAAGGAAAACTCCAACTCAAAGAAGTTAGCTTCACTCACAAAAACACAGGCAACAGATAACCTCACATCAGCAAATCCCAAAGAAAAGAAGCACACACACACACACACACACACACACACACACAACCACTACTACCACTATCACCACCAAAACCAAAAATATCAAGAATTAACAATCAGTGGTCACTAATATCTCTTAATATCAATGGACTCAATTTGTCTATAAAAAGACACAAGCTAACAAAATGGGTACAAAAACAAGATCCATCCTTCTGCTGCATACAGGAAACAGATCTCAACNTCAAAGACAGACATTACCTCAGAGTAAAGGGTTAGAAAAAGATTTTCCAACCAAATGGGCCTAAGAAACAAGCTGGTATAGTTATCCCTAATATCTAATAAAATAGACTTCAAACTAAAATTAATAAAAAGAGATGGAGAAGGACATTTCATATTCATCACAGGAAAAGTCCATCAGGATGAAGTCTCAATTCTGAACATCTATGCTCCAAATACAAGGGCACCTACATTTGTAAAAGGAACATTACTAAAGCTTAAATCACACATCAAACATCACACATTAATAGAGTCTTCAACACTCCACTCTCACCAATGGACAAGTCTGTTAGATAGAAACTTAACAGAGAAATAAGGGAACTAATTGATGGTATGACTCATACCATATGTTAGGTATAGACCTAACAGACATCTATAGAACATTTCATCCAATCACAAAAGAATATACCTTCTTCTCAGTACCTCATGGAAACTTTTCAAAAATTGACCACATACTCAGTCATAAAGCAAATCTCAACAGATACAAAAGAAGTAGAATAACCCCTTGTATCTTATTGGATCACCATGGGTAAAAGTTCGAGTTCAACAACCACACCAACTACAGAAAGCCAACAAACTCACAGAAACTGAACATCACTCAACTGAATTATCACTGAGTCAAGGAAATAATAGAGAAAGAAATTAAAGACTTCCTAGAAGTCAATGAAAATGAATCCATAACATATCCCAACTTAAGGGACACTATAAAAGCAGTGCTAAGAGGCAAGTTCATAGCACGAAGTGTTTACATAAAAAATTATGAGAAATTTTGAAAGCTCTAGAACAAAAAGAAGCAAATTCACCCAGGAGTAGATTGTAGAAAATAATCAAATCCCAGGCAGAAATCAATAAAATAGAAACATAGAGAACAATACCAAGAATCAGTGAAACAAAGAGTTGGTTCTTTGAGAAAAATCAACAAGATAGACAAACTCTTATCCAAACTAATCAAAAAGCAGAGAGAGAATATCCAAATAAACAAAATCAGAAATGAAAAGGGGAACATAACAACACACACTGAGGAAATTCAGCGAATCATTAGGTTAAATATTTCGAAAACTTGTACTCCACTAAATCGGAAAATCTAAAAGAAATGGACAATTTTCCTAAAAGGTACCACATACCAAAATTAAATCAAGATCAGATAGACAATTTAAATAGACCTATAACCTCTAAGGAAATAGAAATAGTCATTAAAAATCTCCCAACCAAAAAAAGCCAGGGTCAGATGGTTTCAGCATAGAATTCTACCAGAGTTTCAAAGAGCTAATATCAATACTCCTCAAATTGTTCTGCACAACAGAAACAGAAGGAACATTGCCAAACTCTTTTTATGAGGCTACAGATACCTTGATACTCAAACCACACAGACACAACTAAGAAGGAGAATTACAGACCAATCTCCTTTATGAACATTTATGCAAAAATACTCAATAAAATACTGGCAAACCAAATCTAAGAACACATCAAAATATAATCCACCATAATCAAGTAGGCTTCATCCCAGATATGCAGGGATAGTTCAACATATGAAAATACGTCTATGTAATCCACCATATAAACAAACTGAAAAAAAACACAGGGTCATCTTATTAGATGCTGAAAATACCTTTTACAAAATCCAACACTCCTTGGAGAAATCAGGAGATACCAAATTATGCCTGTCAGAATGGCTAAGATAAAAAACACTGATGACAGCTTATGTTGGAGAGGCTATGGAGAAAAGGGAACACTTCTCGACTGCTGGTGGGAGTGCAATCTTGTACAGTTACTTTGGAAATCAGTACGGCAGTTACTCAGAAAATTGGGAATCAAACTACCACATGACCCAGCAATACCACTCTTGGGCAAATATCCAAAAGATGCTCAAGTATACCACAAGGACAGTTGATCAAGTATGTTCACAGCAGCATTATTTGTAATAGCCAGAACCTACAAACAACCTAGATGCACTTCAACCTAAGAATGGGTTAAAAAAAAAAGTGGTACATTTACACTATGGAGCATTACTCAGCTCATTGTAAATTACTCAATCATTGTAAAAAACAATGATATCATGAAATTTGGAGGCAAATGAATGGAACTAGAAAAAATCATCCTGAATAAGGTAACCCAGACCCAGAAAGACAAACATGGTATGTACTCACTCCTAAGTGAATATTAGATTCAAAGTGAAGGATAACTAGGCTATGATCCACAAACCCAGAAAAGACAGGTAAAGGACCCTAAAAGAGTCATGCATGGACCACCCCAGGAAGGTGAAATGGTTAAGACCTCCTGGGTAAACTGAGAGGGGAGTAGAGGGGAGGGGATGGGGGTGGAAACATGAGGGATTGAGACGGCTGTTTTGGGAGAGGAATGGAGAGCGAGAGCAATGAAAGAGATATCTTGACAGAGGGAGCCATTATGGTGTTAGGGAGAAACCTGGTGCTAGGGAAATCCCCAGGAACCCACAAAGTTGACCTCAGCTAAGACTCCTAGCAATGGTGGAGAGGAAACCTGAACTAGCCTTCCTCTGTAGTTAGATTGGTGACAACCCTAATTGTCATCATAGAACGGACATCCAGTAACTGATGAAAGCAGATGCAGAGATCCACAGCTAAGCACTGGGCCAAGCTCCCAGGGTTCAGTCAAAGAGAGGGAGGAGGGATTATATGAGCAAGGGGGGTCAAGATCATGATGGGAAAACCACAGAGACAACTGACCCAAACTAGTGGGAGCTCATGGACTCTGGACTAACAGCTGGGGAGCCTGCATGGGACTGAACTAGGCCCTCTGCATGTGGGTGACAGTTGTGTGGCTTGATTTGTTTGTGGGGTCCCTGGCAGTGGGACCAGAACTTATCCCAGGTACATGAACAGGCTTTTTAGAGCTCATTCCCTATGGTAGGATGCCTTCCTCAGCCTTGATTCAGGGGCAAGGAGCTTGGTCCTGCCCCAACTTGGTATGCCAGCCTATGTTGACTATGTAAGGGAGGCCTTACCCTCTATGAGGATTAAATGGGGGTGGGGTGGAGGAAGGTGTGGGGGAGTTGGAGAAGAAGAGGGAGGGGGGACTGTGATATGTAAAATGAAAAAAATTCTAAATAAAAAAAAATGCCCAGTAGAATGGGATGTTTCTATGAGATAAACACACTACATTACAGGCAGTGGGAATCTCCCCACACTCATTCACACCATAACCGATAGCAGAGGAAGATGGCAGAGGCAAACATGTAAAGGCACAGCAGAAGCAAAAGACACCNAGGGGTCTGGGGTCTCAGGGACTTGCCTATCCAAAATTCACCCATCAGGGATTTTCCCCCTGGTGTGCTGACACCCTGAAGTCAATTGCCACCTGCTGTTCCTCAATCATGGCCACAGATATCTCTTCCTTTTTTGTTGATTAAATGAAGTGTGTGAATCTCACTTTGGGCAGAGCATACTTTGGATCCTAAACATCTGAAGATGACTGAAAGAAGGAACAGAAGTAGAATAATTAATCCTCTAATGATTCTCAAACTAATAAGAAAATGCCATAAAGAGTTATTTTGAACAAAATTTTTGACTGAATTAGTGAAGTAACTAGCCACCTCTTCTGCAGAGGATATCTGTAGCCTAGAATGATTAATAGCACTAATCTGAGAATGAAGAGTATCCATATTGATAGTAAGCTGACAACTATTTCAAACATCTTATAGCTGTACTTGATCCCAGGACATCTCTGATGTACTGTAAGGCAGAGGAATAACACACATTTATAGTTAGCATGACATGATGTTAAATGTGTCTTAATATTTTGAATCTGAGTCCCCATGTAAAAAATGGTTTCTTCTAAAGCATTCGCTCTGTTAATCCTTGATCAATCTTTTCCTGAGTAACCAATGTTAATGATACATTTCTAAATAGAGTTCACNTGATTAGCAGTGTGCACCTGCTGAACCAAAGCTGTAACTGAAGCTGATATAGATCTCAAAATTGTAATCAAAGTAATTAATAAACCATTTTGGCTATGAGAAGACAACAGCAACCTGTTTAAATGTACACAGAGCATCCTCATACTGGATTAATTGGCAGTACATATGGAGACTAATTACAATATACATATCAGGATCACGGGCAGAATTTATACAATAAGTAATATAACATTTTTTAAGGGCAGTCCAGCCCCTGAGCTAGAGAGTTCAGTGTAGAGGGCAGGTTATGTGCAACCATACCCTGTAGCAGGTAAGGACTAAGGGAAGTTGGGAGAACCTAGCAGGCAGGCCCAGCTCTGATGTGATGAATGAGCACCTCAGTCATATGTACTAGGTAAGGAACTTAACATCCCAACCTTTTTGTTGATAACAAATGAGTGACAAGGGGGTGTTGAAATCATCCATGACTGCTTCCTGCTGACACTGGGGTGTTCATGGGGACCCTAAAGGCTGGAATATTAACCAAGTCTGGATAAAGCACACTGCTTCATTTGTTGTCCAGGCTCTATAGGACCTTCTGGGGCTAGGAACATGCGAGCAGCCTTTGGAGCAGTCTGTTGCCTTTAACTGATTAGGAATCCNCTAGAAAAAAATGTACAGTAATGGGCAGAAAATGAAGTTAAGGAATTTTGGGGGGGGTGTATTTTCTCTTAGTTGTACATTTGAAATTCCCAGGTCCACAGTCCTGGTAGATGGGAGAGGGGTGTTCCAAAACCAGGGAAAGGGGAAGAGGGCCTACCATTATGTGTTCTATTATGCCTTTGAAGATGACCTTGCTGTGCAAAGGCTTTGCCACACTGATTACATTCATAAGGTTTCTCTCCAGTATGTGTTCTTTTATGGATTTGTAGATAATTGTGATATGCAAAGGCTTTTCCACATTGATTACATTTATATGGTTTCTCACCAGTATGTGTTCTTTGATGGATTTGGAGACTCCTGTGACATGCAAAGGCTTTTCCACATTGATTACATTCATAGGGTTTCTCTCCAGTATGTGTTCTTTTATGTATTTGGAGATATGCGGGTTGTGAAAAGGCCATACCACACTGGCTACATTCATAGGGTTTCTCTCCAGTATGTGTGCTTTTATGCCTTTGAAGATGACTATGCTGTGCAAAGGCTTTACCACACTGATTACATTCATAGGGTTTCTCTCCAGTATGAGTTCTTTTATGCATTTGAAGATAATTGTGATGTGCAAAGGCTTTACCACACTGATTACATTCATAAGGTTTCTCTCCAGTATGTGTCCTTTTATGTTTTCGAAGAGTAACAGTACATGCAAAGGCTTTACCACATTGATTACACTCATAGGGTTTCTCCCCAGTATGTGTTCTTTTATGGATTTGGAGATAACTGTGGCGTGCAAAAGCTTTACCACATTGATTGCATTCATAGGGTTTCTCGCCAGTATGTGTTCTTTTATGTATTTGGAGACTACTGTTTGATGCAAAGGCTTTCCCACATTGATTACATCCATAGGGTTTCTCACCAGTATGTGTTTTTTCATGCATTTGAAGATGACTGGGACCTGGAAAGGCTTTCCCACATTGATTACATTCATAGGGTTTCTCNCCAGTATGTGTTCTTCTATGGATTTGTAGATAATTGTGATATGCAAAGGCTTTCCCACATTGATCACATTCATAGGGTTTCTCCCCAGTATGTGTTCTTTTGTGGATTTGGAGAACAGAGTGAAGTATAAAGAATTTACCACATTGATTACATTCATAGGGTTTCTCTCCAGTATGTGTCCTTTTATGTATTCGAAGACTANAAAGGCTTTACCACATTGATTACATTCATAGGGTTTCTCTCCAGTATGTGTTCTTTTATGTATTTGGAGAATAGAGTGACGTGTAAAGGCTTTCCCACATTGATTACATTCATAGGGTTTCTCTCCAGTATGTTTTCTTTTATGAATTTGGAGATAATTGTGACATACAAAGGCTTTCCCACATTGATTACATTCATAGGGTTTCTCTCCAGTATGTGTTCTTTTATGTTTTTGGAGACTACTTTTACAGGCAAAGGCTTTCCCACATTGTTTACATTCATAGGGTTTCTCTCCAGTATGTGCTCTTTTATGTATTTGGAGATACCAGTGTTGTGAAAAGGCTTTACCACATTGATTACATCCATAGGGTTTCTCTCCAGTATGGATTCTTTCATGCCTTTGAAGATGATTATGATATGCATAGGCATTAACACTTTGAGTATATTCAGAAGGTTTCTCTCCAGTATGACATCTTTCATGCCTGCAACGATAATTGGCACATGTAAAAGCTTTATCACATTTGTTACACTGTTGAATATATCTGCATGAATTAATTTTTAAAATTTGGTCTAATTGTAAAGAAGAATCAGATCTTAAGGTTTTATCACCTTGTTTACAATCATGTTGTTCCCCTTCATTAAGGGTTGTTTTGCATCTTTGAATTTTTATATACTTGTGATGGTAAGANCCTTTATTATATCACTCCCAAGTATAGCAACTTTTTTCTATGAGATTTTTCACATATTTGAAGAGATCTGGAAAAACTCAGAGCTTTACTATNCATATTGCATTCATAAATTTTCCTATAGTATGAGTCATACTACATTTGCAAAGTGAGCCAGAACAGAAGTATTTATATATTCCTAGTACTCATAGAGCTTTTCTGCCGTGAGAGATTGTTGATGTATTTCCAATGAAGCTGGAAAAGCAATTACTTGTACACTTGAATCACATTCAACAAGTCTATTCAAAGTGGGGACTACTGCATATCTTCTATTTGTTCTGAGAGGGAGAGGGGTATGTTATTTCTTATGTTCATATGGCTTGGATCCAGGAAGAATAACAAATAAAAGGCATCCACATTACAGTCACACAGTTTGAATTTCTGTTCCTCATAGACATATCATATATAGATTAAGGTTTCTCCACAACCACCAACCCTTTGGTCTTGACTCTAACTACTCCTCTTCTTATTAAATTTAGCAAAGTCACAACAACTATATATATGAGTAACACAATCTTTACTATAGACTATTTGCTTATCAGATGGTTTTGGACATATACTTATTACCTATTGAACGTGCATACCTTTTGTAATATGAGTGGTATGAAACTAAATGGATTGACAGTTCTACNGCATAGCTCCCATGAGGCTATGATTCAAATGGTGATATCTGTTATGGCATGAAATGTTTCCTTATCTTCTTCCTTAACATAATGCATTGCAAACACAATTCACCTACTTGACATTGAGGTATATGGTTTTGTGAGAATTTAATAATTCATCAATGCACTTTAAGCTGTGCTTATTTACAATGTTGCTTTCTTTAAACCTCCAGACACCTTAAAATTTCTTCTGAGGCAAATTTGTATTAGGTTGCATATGAAAATTACCTTCCATGTCTTCTAGAACTTTGACAATGTTCTTCAATATGATGATCTTCCCATTTATAGCCTAAAATATAGTACCAGAAAAAGTNTGATATATTATTGGAAATGTGCAAAATTTATTATCTTCAGTGAACCTTAGAACTGTGACTGCTTTATTCACATCATCCTTCCTCACTCCCAATCATAATTACAGAAGAGTATCAATAACCAAGTAACAGTCACCTCTTTATTTTAAAATGTGAAGGAAAATTTCACAGTCTTACCTATAGCAGTGAGGTTCCTGTAGGTCTCCAGCATTACATCTTTGTAGAGACTCTTCTGTGAAGGATCCAGCAAAGCCCACTCTTCCCAAGTGAAGTCAACACGTACATCATCATAGGTCACTGCATTCTAAAATATAGTATACATATGTATAAAAGAAAGTGATACTTACAACATTGTAAATGTATACTTCTTTGAAATACCGTCATATAATTCTTGTGCTTCTCACACTTATTCCATGACACAGAAATTCTCATGGAATCACCGAATCACTTTAAAAGGAAACTGAATAAGAGGGTCACCTCTGTTATTTCTGGACTTTTAAACAAGACATCACCTTGTTAGAGAAATGCCTATTAACAGACATAAAAGAGACAAGCAAACAGATCAATAGTAATGAGTACACATCAAAGAAATTGTATGAATAATTACTAACTACAAAAAAAAAACCATAGGCAAGCAGGGTGTACTGGCTCATGTCTTTAATCCCAGCATTCTGAAGGCAGAGGCAGGTGTGTCTGCCTCTGAGTTAAATGCTAGCCTCATTTACAAAATAAGTTCCAAGACAGCCAAAAGTACATATTAAGAACCTGTCTCCCCTACAAAAATCCATCAAACAAACAAAAAAGCTAGAACTCAGATGGTTTTACTGAACTTCCTACAAAGAGCTATGCATCCACCCCAGTTCTGTATTCATCTACCAGAAATGTGAAGTGTCTGTCTAAACTGTAACATTAGTAAGATCTTATTAAAAGGAGCTGCATGTTTAAACAGGTACAAATGGACAGATGAAAACATGAGCAATGTAAATGTTGATCATAAANAATCAACATAGGGCAGGAGAGATAGACAGCTCAGCAATAAAGAGTTCTTGCTGGTCTTGCATATAGGTGGGCTCAATTGCCAGTACGTACATGGGGAAACACAATTATCCATTATTCCAAACTCAGGGGCTCTGAGACCATCTTTAGACATCTGTGAAGACCAGGCACCCATGGGGTGCATATCCATGCATACAGACAAAAGATTCATATTCATTTTTAAAAAATTCAAAGCAAACACACAGGCAGGAAGAAATGTCACACACCTGCAATCCAATGACTCAGAAGGCTCAGGCAGTATTAGTATCATGAATGCATGACATCCTGAGAAAAGGAATGATACCCTCTGCCAAATTTCAAAATCAAAAATGCTGGTGAACTTCAGCACAACAACACATACTCGACATGAAAAAAAACCCTACATCCCAGGCTCATCAACCGATAATATAAAAACAAAACAAAACCCAGGAATGTTGGCCCATCTTTAATCTCAGGACTTGGGAGCCAAAGTCAGGTGGATCTCTGAGTTTGAGGCCATTCTAGATTACAGAGCTACTTTAAAGACAGCCAGAGCTACACAGACAAACCTTGTCTTCAAAAACAAAAACAATAAAATTAAAAAAAAAAATAAAAACAGCAGGCTAGCAAAATGGTTTAGCACTGAAGAGCAATTGTATCTTATGTNCTTTAGGGATAGAGTCTATAATGGTGGTGAGACAGAGTCTATAATAGTGGTGAAGTCATGACAGCACAAGAAGAAAATTGACTGATCAATTTCAACCACAACAAAGTAGACACAAAAAACAGGAAATGGGTTGAGGCTATNGACACTCATTTCCCATCCCCAATGAGGAATTTCATCCAGAAAGGCTCCTCTTACTAAAGGTTCCACGAGCACCTCAAAGTGAACCACCAAGAAGAGACACATGTTAAAATATATCATCTATCTGGGAGGTTTTTCATTCAATCAACTACATTCTGATCAATATAGGCTCATGGTCATCCCATGATGAAAATGCATTAAGCCTAATTTTAATGGATCCTCATAGTCTGCAACAATCCTTACACTGTTCAAATGCCCAAGGTCTCTTCTGACACTCAAGACAATCACTTGACTGACATCTTGTAAAATCAGAAAACAAGTTACATCTTTCCAACATACAATGGCAGAGTACAAATTTACATTCCAAAAGAGAGGAATGGGGATATAGTGAGGGAAGATTGAACCAAGGCAAGTTTGAAACCCAGGAGAGCCAACAATTCCTGTAGCTCTGTCAGATACATGGGGTTTCAGCTTCAAAGAGCTTAGATGGCCCTATCCCTGCAACTTCTCACACATCTCTCTCTTGGGTTGCTTCCACTCCCTATATGGAGCTCTCTGTGGCAGATGTCCCAGAGCTTGGCTATCTAAACAAATTACAATCTCAAAATACAACCCAGGCTTCACCTTCACAGCATCATGAAATGAACTATCACAATCTTCTCACTGGGCCTCTGACTCTGCCTAACACAGATGCCTGCAACAGTGCTGAACTGAAACCACAGACTAAGAATCCATGACCTGAAATCTTGCATCTTTCTTGTTTCCACAACCAGTACAACAACAAGGATTCCCCCAAATTTGGCTTCTAAGTTGCACTGGACCCTGCCATGCTTGAATGAGAGTTGCAGTAGATTTTGTATGAAGTTGCTTTCTGGAACTAGGAATCACTTTGCCTAATCCTTCCATTAATTGAAGGCACAGAAGAATGCCTTCTTAACCTTAACCTTAATTCTTAACCTTAAGGCACCTTGCTTGGCTTCCAATGTAGAGAAAAGGACATCTCTTTAATGGTGATAATCTCCCTGAAAATTCCTGCCTCTGTTCACCACTTGGCTGCTATCTGAAACTACATAGGCATGTTTTTCCCTACAACCCACNGNTTTTTATTTATCTCTGCCCCACTTGCTGCTTTTTACACTGTAGTCCTGAATGAGTCATCAATAATAGCCATCTAAGAGATTCAATATTCCATCTAACAAATCAGCCCATTATTTTTTATTTCTTCAGTATTAAAGTAATTTCTCAGAGCATGGGCATAATAAGAAAGGTTTGGAGCCAAAAGATCACACAAATGACCTCCAGTTTAATTCATCATGGAGTCTATTTCCCAATGAAATTCTATGACCTGGACCTCCACTGTCTATCATTGCTCTCAACACTCACATCTTCCAGGTCCTACAAGAGAAGCTGATTAAGCTCTGAGTAGGACTTTCTATCACTTTTGCCATCCAAAATCCAGATATTTTCCACATTCCTCCAAAAGATAACATTCCCAGGTTCTGCCCAATAACAGAATCACTTTTTGTGTGCCATTTTTGTTCTAACTTGGTTCTCTGATGCTATGATTAAATTCTCTAAATAAAGCATCTCAGGTAATGAATGGGTTTATCTGGCTGATTCTTTCAGAACNCATTCCATCATTGTGGAGCTCAGGATACAAACTCAATCTAAACTGCCGTGGCCATATNAGAGATGCAGCAGGTGTCACTCCACCAAGGGGAAAATCTTCGACGGATCAATGTCATTTTAGGCAAGGCCACAAGACTACAGACTCCAAAATATTTTTTTTCTGCTGTACCTTTGGTATCTGATATGATGTATATGGTGTGGGAAATACCCCCACTGCCTTTATTGTGGTGTGTTTGTCTCATAAATACATTCCATCTATTGAGCATTTTTATCTGTGGATTCTCAGGAAAATGATTTCTTAAGCTGTATAATTTTGATGAGTAGAAATAATACTAGGATATATTTCATAACTAGGCCTATTGTTCCATGAGGACTGTGAGATACTTAGGACCTGCTTTTTATCACAGTTCATGTTGACATAGGAAAATAGTCATATTTCCCCAGCTGCCAGAACTGTATACTATGAGCTGATATAAAGCTTCAAAGTATCTTTAGATTAGACCAGGTGCCTTGATGATGGTTTTTAAGGTAAACTATTCCCAGGAAAAGTAGTCCAATTCACAAGGACTTAATAGCCAGCTGTTTGATTTGTTGAACCAAGGTTAAAGGTGTAAAGCAACCTAATTGCTGCACGAGCCTCTCTGACTTCACAGCCCCAAGAAAGTTGCAAGTTTNCTTTTTTTAGGGTCTAAAGTTACACACAAGACAGAAAAATATATTTTAAGATTTAAAATGCNTTTAGTGTCACATGCCTTGGAGAATGCTGTAGTGAGCTCATATTAAGAAAATTAAAGTAAACCTGAATTTCAACCAAAGCATTTATGACACATCTCTCTCTCTCTGTAAACACTCCAAGTCTGACAAAGCCCAGCATTTCTATTAATCACAAAATGCTAGTTTAAAATGTTATTACACTCACAAATATAGGATGTAGTACACGATTTCCTCATTTCTCTTAGACTCCTCAAGAGCTTAGTAACTCCTTTAAAGTCCTTTATAAGATTATCTCTTTAGGTAGATAACAAAATGACTGGTTCTTTCTTTACAGCTATAACATTACAACTCACCAATTAGGAAGCTGAGATTTATTGCATGTGTGTTGTAGGAGGACTCTGTCTTTTATCATTTACTTAAGAAATGGAATGTGACTTTAAAATGTAACTCATATTCATCATGAAAGATTCTTTTGGGTATGTATAACTGTGAAGAACAAAGAGATTCAGAGCCAACCTGAAAGAATTAATAAAAGTAACCACCAAGAAAACAGGTGTGAGTGTGTATTTTTCCTAACCCCTCAGATAGAAAAAAGTCTAAGTTTTGAAATACTAAGGCTTTCTCTTGAGCCCTGCCTGCAGCCTGGGGCTGGTGCCCTAAGAATGCAATAAGGAACTGAAGGCAAAAAGCATGGGGAAACTTTTTTCCTGGTTTTCTCTCTTACTTGTGTCATTGTATTATACTCTGGATAACAGCCTGGCCTACTTTCTTAGGGATATTGCCACCCTTGGTGGAAGGGCCTTCACACATCAATCATCAATCAACACACTCTCTAAAAGACATAGCAACCAGCCATTCTGATGGGGGCACATCCTCAAATGATTCCATCAGATGACTGTAGGCTCTGACATGTTGACACCTAGAACTAACTAGGACACAGAGACAGTAATATATAACAAAGTTTTTTAAAAACGTATTAACCACATCCATAACTTAAAATAGCAAAAATGCAAATTGATGATATTGATGATAGTTACAACTGGAAATCAAAGATATGCCAAGAAATGAGTAGAGGCAAGCCTCTGAGATCAAGAAGAGAAAACTAAAACTGTTTCTCCAGAGAAAGTCCCCAAATCAACAAAAACTAAAGGAATTCATAATATAATATAGTAATTTTTCAGAATATAAAAATAAGTAAAGGTCCATCATTTTCAGAGAAACATCAATATAGATTATTACTAATAAAATCACACAACATACATGGCACCACTGATAAAAGGAAACACAAAGACAGACCTACAAAATTAACACGGTCCCTTAGGCAAGAACTACAAGATTTTAGCCAAAATAAAAAAAAAAAATCACTCCCTCTGTGTTCTTTCCTTTGCCAATAACAGAAAATGGGTCGGGTGAGGAGGGCTGTTCAAACAAAATCAGATAGATTTGCTTGAAGCTTTCTGGTGATTCTACATTGTAGAAAATTGTTTTGACTACTAAAAGTACCTCATTCTCTTTTGATTAAGAAAAAGATGTCTGTTAGGATCACTTAGAAAGCATTTTGCTTCCTATGATTGAAGATAGGATATAAGTCTGCATCAGAGTGAGGAAATGAAAATGTTTTCAAACCAAATGCATGATAACAGATTTTTAAATAAACACTGTATAATTTGTACTATACATCTAAAGCAACTTGTTTAGCTCTAATTGCATTTTAAGTCATAAGTGGTTTTGAAAACAAGTCTATCCTCATTTTAATGTNTATGTTTGTGTGTGTGAAAGAGATAGAGAATGTTTTCCATGTGTGTACAGTTGTCACACCCTAGAAGAGGGTCTCAGTTCCTCTGGATCTGGAATAGCAGGTGGCTATGAGCCTCCCCACTTGCCTGTTGGTGTATGAACTCAGGTCAACCCTAAGAAGAATACTTGCTGAGTGACTTGCCCAGCCCACATAGTACTTTTTATCTAATAAACTATTAAGTTTTTCACAGATTAACAACAACCAAAACCTAAATAAAGAAGTAAGTAAATAAATGATCCCTCGGAATCTGATGAATCAATATTAAGATGCTGGATATGGGATCAGNTAAGCTGTTCATGGAACTTCCCTTTTTGTCACCAAGAGCTAGTACTCAGGGTTGCCCCTAATGTTGTAACAGAACACTAGTTGCAGCTTCCTCTCCCCCTATTCATGTCTCGTGTGGATCCTACAGACCATTCCCACCTGTTATTTAAATATTATTAGTTTTTGAAAATTTCTTTGTGGGTGTTTGTGTGTGTATATGTTTGTGTATGTATTTGTGTGTATGTTTTGTGTTTGTGTGTGTATTTGTGTGTGTGGTGTGTGTTTATGTGCCTGTTTTATATGTATTTGTGTATATGTGTGTGTGAGAGAGAGGTGTGTGTGATTTGTGTGTCTGTTTGTTGTATGAGTAAAGGTACATGCTGTACCTCATATGTAGTAGCCAATGGACAACTTTCAGGACATGGTTCTCTCTATCATGGGTTCCCAGCTACAAGTTTATTGCACCTGTATAGCAATGCGCTTTGACCTGATAAGTAATCTCAAGATCTCACAAATACATGTAAGCAAACTTTATAAAATAATTGCTGGCAACTAAAGTCAGTGCAAATATACTGTCTTGTGTGACTGNTTTTCAAACATACAAGAACTAACTCAGGTTTACCATTGAACCATTTAGGTCAACTTCATGAGTGGGGAGATTTTAGTGCTTAAAATAATTTTATCTAAAGCAAAAGCAGCTATAATTACCCAAATCCAGTATATCCACTGGTCTATGCAGTTTATAACACCAGTTTGAAACTCCTCCAGTGCTAAATATTACCTAGATGCCTTTCCCACAGGACAAAGTTGCTAATTTAAGATGTATACANATTATAATACCATCCACAAAAGAGGAAGGTGACAGGGAAGTCCTTAAACTTTACAAAAATACAGAATACATGCAATAGCAAATAATTTCCAAGATTCCACAAGATGCCAAGGTGAGAGTTCCTCCTTCTGTGAAACCCTCTAGAGCTGCAGATTATAAATACCCACATTAAACTAGTCATATTTAAAATTCCATTTTATAGGCTCTATTTTCTAACTGCTATGATTCAGAATAACTCAGATTTTGTTGAGTAATCCTGACAAGCAGGCAAATTTGGTTATCATTACTCCACACTTGTTGAGTTTTTGTTTTTAAATCTCCTACATCAACCCCCCTCAACGTATGAATGGCACAATGGATGTGAACAAATGCCCTCAAAGTCTCTACAGCCTCTGTTATAAAGCTCTCACTGACTAAACCTCTTTCCTTTCTAACTCCAAGCAGTAAACCTAGCNCCTCAGATCTGACACTAACTTGTAACTACTCAGGAGTACATGGCATATAACCCCAGCATGCAGAAGCTAAGGCCAACTGTCCTGTGAAGCTTCCATGCTTCCTTGACTTCTAAGGGATCATACAGAGAAACAAAAAGTAACCTGAACGCTTCACTGCCTGAGGGAGTGCATCAGTATCTCAGAAACTTGAAGACATTTTGTTCCCCAGGAGCCATGGACTCTAACCTGAAAAACCTATGACATGTCTCTCAAGGCAGGTAGGCCAAGCCAATTACATGGCTCCCTGCAGAGTCTATTTCCCATAAAAATCCTATGAACTTGACCTCCACTGAAAGTCACTACTCTCAACATTCCCATCTACCAGGTCCTACAAGAACAGTGGATTACACTCTGGGTAGGACTTTAGATGTCTCATTCCTCCAAAAGTGAACATTCTCAGGTCCTCTGCAACAAAATCACATTTGAGGTANTATTTTTTGTTCTAAATTTCTTCTCTGTTGTTGTGATTAAATTCTTCAACCAAAAACAACTCAGGGAATGTACAGGTTTATTTGATTGATACCCCTAGGTCACAGTCCATTCTTGTGGGAGATTAGGATAGACACTCAAGCTAAAAACTGAAGGCAAAATATGGGGAAACATATTTCTTGGCTTTCTCTCTTGCTTTGTCACTGTCTGGTGATCAGCTAGCTCTCTTGTCCAGCCCAGGCCCACTTGCTTAGAAATATTGCCAACTCAGTGGAAAAGCCTTCCCATGTCAATCATCAATCAACACAACTCTCTCAGACATGACAACCAGATATTCTGATCTAGGCACACCCTCAATTCATTTCTCTAATGACTCTAGGCTATGTCATGTTGACAGCTGAGGATAATTAGGAAAAAGAGACAATAATATATAAAGAGGCTTTAAAGATCCAAAATCAATGTATTAACCATATCAATCACTTAAGCAACAAAAACCCAAACATGAAGATAGCAAAACAGATATGNCAGGAAATGGGAACAGGCAATCCTCTAANATCAAGAAGTGAAAACTAAAACCGTCTCTCCACAGAAGGTTCCCAAACCAACAAAAACTCAAGGAACTCATAACATAATAAAATTTCTGAACACAAAAATTGGTGAAGGTCCATCATTTTCCAGAAAATGATGTTTTAACTTTGTAGATAAATGGATCTCATTCTCCTATGATAAAGAAAAGGATGTATGTTAGGATCACTTAGACATCATTTTGTTTCTTATAATTGATGATTGGATGTACTTTTGGATCACAGTGAAGAAAGGAAAAAAATTTTAAAACAAAACGCAAGAGAACAGATATTTAAAGAAACAATGTACACCTAAAGCAACTTGTTTTGCTCTAATTGATTTATAAGTCACAAGCACTTTTGAAAACACATTTACTGCTGGTTTTTTTTTTTTT
>LZPO01076067.1:109113-129398 GCA_001675575.1 Neotoma lepida | reverse complement strand
TGGGCCCTCTGGAGGCTTGAGACAGTTGTTTGGCTTGAAGTGTTTGAGGGCCCACAGGCAGAGGGATGGGGATCTGTCCTTGGTGCAGGGTTTGACTTTTTGGAGCCCAGTGCCTGTGGTGGGACAGACACCTGGTGCAGTCTCGGCGCAGCGGGGAGGGTCTTGTTCTGCCTTGGCTGAGAGTGCCAGACTCCGGGGACTCACCGAGAGAGACCTTGTATTGGAGGAGGTGGGAGTAGGGGTGGGTTGAGGGGGGGAGCTGGCAGCAGGGGATGGAGGGAGGGAGGAGAGGGGGATCTGAGGTTGATATGTAAAAGGAGTGGAAGATCTTTTTAATAATAAAAAAAGGAAGAAAAAAATAAAAAAATAAGAGATAGGGTTGCTTGTGGGGTGAGGGGAGCCTCAACTCACGTTGAAGGATTAAGCTTCATGTAGACCTTTCAAGCTTCCCTCATATCCATTTGCCACAAACTCAATACAGTATTCCCAGCAAACACCTGTTAATTAACTGGAAAGGAAATATTTAGAAAAGCATAATTGCAGAAGTGTTGTGGAGAATGGAAGAGGGGGTACCCTCTCTGACCCCAGAACCATATGTAGTCCACTATGGTCCTCTTCTCTATTGTAATAACAGCTGGCAGAGGAGGAAAAGGAAGGACATGATGATTCCATTCTTACTGCTAACATGTATATCCAGGGCACTGCTGGGTGACCCACCAGAGTGACTCTTGTTCTCCATTTCTGCAGCAGGACATGATTGCATAATGCCAGTCAAGTGTCACACAGAGATGACACTGGCAGTAGCATTTGCCTGGTGATGAATCGCTTGGTCTTTGTCTCTTGTGAGTCTGACACCATCCATATGTGCCATGTCGCCCACTGATTGAATCAGCTCATTCGATGCCACTTTTCAGCAGTGCACTTTCAAGTGAAATAATGCTCCTTTGCAGGTGTCTCGATGGCAAATGTCAACAGAAGCAGACACAAAGGCTTGCAATTTCCTGCAGAGCATTTGCTCTCACTGGCTGCTGATAATCAGGAGTGTGCCGGCTGGGGCCTAGGAAAGGGGGTGGCAGGGATTAGGACAAGGGCTCACTTTTTTACTCAGCAAGTGCTCCGGCTTAGTGTCTGCTCTCTGGGAAGCAGATTCTGAGTCCAGGATTTGAGAGCAAGGAGTCAGGTGGCACCCTGGAATTTGAGAAGTACAAAGAACCAGGGGAAGTGGCCAAAAGAGGGTGCACAGGGAGTCAGCAGCTCTGTATGAGCTCAGCCATGCTTTATCATCTAGTGTAGAGTGCAAGCTGTTATCTCTCCTGTGAGGTGAGGGAGCCAGGGTAGGTATCCACCAGTCACACAGATCTTTGGCTGAGGACTGCTCCCAAGGAGCACGGATTCTGTGGAACTCTTGCTCTGCTGCTGAAATTGTCCTAGAATGCAGGATCTGGTAGCCAGGGAATGCTTTCAAGCAAGGAATATGGGTGCTGGTGGTTGAAGTGGAAGAGATTGTCCCAAAGAAGCAAACACTCAAGGTTGTGGTTGGAACAGTGACAAAATATGCTGCATATTCTTGTGTTGGGGGTGGGGTGGCATTTGTTTTATTATTTTTTGTATCGTTTCTTGACGAAGGGTCTCATGTAGCCCAGGCAGGCCTCAAACTTACTATGTNCCNGAGGATGATCTTGAACTTTTCANGCCCCAGCCTCCACCTCCCAAATGCTGCTGCATGCTCCCTGAGGACTTACTGTGTGCTAGAAATGCCTTATGACCCTTACAGAGATGGGTTATTGTCTCTGCCTGCAGAGAGTCAACAACTTAAAAGAAGCAAGGAGCCACACATAGCCCCAGAGAGGAGATATTTTGTAATGGTAAGCAAGAAGGCTANGTTAAGCCAAGTCTCCACTGGCAGGTACCATCTAAGCTAGGCCTAAGTTAGGACCATAATTGCTTCTGTGGTGTGGGAGTGGCATGTACAAAGGTCCTGAGCAGTGTGAGTTGGTAACAACTTTTGAAAAAGTACAAAAACTTTACTATACAGAGACGGTAGAGGTCAAACAAGAGACTAAGGGTAAGAGAGGTATATGGATGGGTATATGGGTNGGATAGAGGTCCCTGAGGGGTCAAAGCAGATGATGGGGAAGTCAGAAACAGTGTGGATAGTCCCTGGGGGCTTTTTCTTCCNGTGACAAACTACTTCTGGTTATGACTCAGGTCCTTAAATGAGTGCCACAGCCTCACCTGCACTCTTCACAGCATGGCCTTGACAGCCTCCCAGAGAAATGAGAGCTTTGTGCTCCTTTACAAGAGTGCATGGGCTGACTGCTATGATGATGACACTGTGTGACTTAGAGGCAGGGTCATACAAAGCACTACGCTTGATTTGATTGTGTNCCCAAGGATTTATGTGTGGGAAGCTTGGTACTCTGGTAGTGTTNAGATGCAGTGGGCAGGGGGCTTGGTGGGAGGTAGTTAGGTCATTGGAGGCACTCAGCCCAGAAATGATGAGTGCAGGTCTTATGAAATAAGTTAGTTCTTATGAGAACAGGTTGTTTTAGATAAAAGCCATTCTACAAGTGTGATCTCTTCTGCGTATGGACATTTCTCTTTACATTTCTCGTCCATGGTGTGTTTAGCTAAAGAATTCCCACTAAAGGCCAAATAAATGAAACTCCTTGATCTTGGAGCTTCNGCCTCCAAAACTGTGAGCTAAATAAGCTTCTTTTCTTTATAAGTATCCAGCTTCAAGTATTTTGTTATAGCAAAAGAAAACTGGACCTGTCTAAAAAGGAAGATGCCCCTTGGTTTTCTAGGGATATTGGTCTTTGGAATCTTGATCCTCATTTAGAATGTTTGAGATTGTCACACTGTGAGGAAGCTCAGGCTACACAATGATGTCATGTTAAATTGCTAAAGCCAACAGCCCATTGAGGTTCTACCAGAGCCTTAACATCAGCTGTCAGATACATGAGCAATGATACTTCCAGATGACTCTTGCTCCCAGCTGTTGAGTCATCTCTGATAACAAAGTCATCCATCAATGAACCCTCTTGTCATGCTTCCATACTCTGTGAAGCACAGATAAGCCATCCCTCAATTTGCTCCCAAATAATCCATGACCCACGGAATCCAAAGTGTATAAGGTTGGTTGTTTTATATCACTAAGTTTTGGGATATTTTGCTATGCAGGCATACTCTTACAGTGAGAGAACATGCTTCATGGCAGAGTCACTTAAATGGTAGTCCTTGCCCACTCTCAGCCAGCTGGTCTTCCTGAAGTAGGTAGCCCAAGGGTAAATGGTGATTGTGTTGAACCATAATGATTGGTTCAGGGCCAATGGCACTTGAAATCACATGTGTGACTTCTTGGAAAGAAAAGCCCCAANGCACCAACTCTTGTCTAGAGGCTTTGAGAAAACACTTACGGTGGTCTGAGGCTGGAGACAGTCCTCTCTCTTCAAGGTAGGGCCTAGGGATGCTGAAGCCAGGGCATGGCCATTGAGGGAAGTTGTGAATGATGCCTGGAGNGCAAACAGGAGTGAAATTATNGAGTNAGGAAGAAACCAGGCCCTGGGTGACAGATTTTGATTTGCTACCATAATCCCTTAACCAGAAGCCTGTCTTTGTTCTAGATTTTTTTTCCACTCCCATGCCATTAAGCTGTTCTACTGAATTTCTGTGGTTTGCATCAAGAAGANTCCTCACTGACAGCAAAAGGAAGATTTTGTTACCTGTCAATGGGCCACAAGATTTGAGGCAAAGGGAAAAGGACACTCAGTCAAGTATGTCTAGTGATGTGGCCTGTCCTATTAAGAGGGAGACATGTTCCAAGACAANAATAATTCTTTGCCACAATATTTTCTGGTTACATTTTATTCCTTAGTTGGCCAGTAAGTATAACNTAGAAGCCTACTGCATGCAGGCAATATGACGCAGAATTAGACAACTGTGGCCCTGCCTTCGTGGGACTGAGAGTCCAGTGGGAATACTGACATTTATGTATCTATAAAAAAGATAAATGGGGATGAAGAGAGAAGGAAGATATCATGGGAGATGTACTGGGATCTCATGTAGGTTGGAGGGAGCTCAGAGAAGAGTCCCTGGGAAAGTGACATTTAGCCCAAGTCAGCTGGCAGGAGGGAGGAGTTGGGGATAGTTAACAGAAGGAATAACACACATGGCTATAGGATTTCTACGGGNCTTTNATGCATAAAAATATGTTGTGAACCCCACCAGGGCCTGAGGTATGCAGAATTTGACAAATTTAATATGAAACTCTGATTGACTTGAGCTTAAAATAGACTCGAGTTCGGGAATGAACTGGAGTGTTCCAGGGCAGAGAGCACATGGTCCTAGTGCAATTAAATTATATAGTTATGTAGGGGGATGACAGAGATAGACAGACAGACAAATGGATAAATGAGAGGGAAGAGGAAAAGAGGGGAGAAAGGGGGAAGAGATAGAACACATTTTCTGTTGCTATAACTTAATGCCACAGACTGTGTCATTTACTAAGCATAAAGGTTTATTTAGCTCATGGCCCCCAAAGCCGGAAAGTCCAAAAATACAGTGTTGGCACCTGCTGAAGGTCTTCTTCCTACATCACAGCATGGTGAAGGGCATCACATAGCAAGANAGAGCAGGGANACTATGAAGAACTTGCTTTTAGAACACAGCCATTTCCTGAACAATTCATTGGACCAAGAATCTNTAAGTGGCTCAGTCCATCCATCAAGGAAGAGCCCTCTTAACCTAGTTGCTTCCTAGAAGTCTGGCCTCCTTGTACCACTAGCATCGGGATTTGAGGGTTAAGTCTCCAGCAGACGATATTGGACAGGCATGTTCATCCCANAGCTCAGAGCAATGTCTGACAAGGTAGAATNGTGGTCAGGAGCTGAATGTTCTGAACATCAGAATAACTAGCTTGCCCATGTGTCTGTATGAAAGTCCACAGCTTAGGATGATGCTAGAGGCCTGCAGGAGAGAGGCCACTGCCGGGCAAGANGTGCTGCCATTCTCTGCTAAAGTGCTCACAGTGGAGAGAAAGGAAAGGATCACAGAGATGCCCAAAAAGAGTCAGAAAGAATTGTGAATTGAGGAATTGCCCCAAGTGAAGAGAAAGATGGGAGGAGAAACAGTTAGAAATGGAGTTTGGGCAGGAGGCGGTCCTTAAGGAGGAAATGAAGAGCCCCTTTCTCTCCACTGATTACTAGTTCACTGAAAACNGCCAGAAGATCTCCAAGTCACCAGAGCCAAATCGTCAGTGGTAGAGCATGCAGAAGCAGCTGAGCAATCACAAGCTGTGGCACACAGAAGCTTGGGAGTTTCTGGTGGATTTCAATCACCCTGAATTATCCTTTTTGACCCCTGATAGCATCCTCATTTTTNCCTCACACTATCTTCAGGAATGACACAGTCTATCTTAAGCCTGCACAGACACATTTCACTAAGGGCCTAGAAATTTCTTATCAGGTCAGGATGTTGTGATGGATGTNAAGGAGAAGATACTTAAGAGAAAAAAAGCTCAACGGTAACCATTAATCGGGTTCTCCCTCTCTCTTTCCCTGGCTCTCTCTTTCATCTTGACTGACCTAATCCTCTGAATCACACTCAATAAGAGAAGTGAAGACAATATAGAAGTGACGGCCTCATGGAGCATCTGCTGTGATTAATATAGCCTCCACACATGGCTGAGGCGCTCATTACAGAACCGCCACTCTTTCTTTTGGGGAAATTAAAAAGATGCAGCCTACAGGATCTGCCTTGTGGGCACCCTTGGAAGTCCCCATGAGATGCCCTCACCAGCCTTTAAAGAATGTGTGGAACTTCATGTCCCTAAATCCTTTTGTCACTCCCTAGAAATTACGTTGGAGGATAATTGCTGCCCTTTCCTCTTTGAACAAAATGTGATAGTGATGAACCCGAGTCACTCTGAGTCTTGAGGATTATCAAGCAGGACACCAGACTACAGTGAGCATTTATGTTTAATGTTAAGATTCCCTTAACACCACAGTGCTCATTACTGACCACATGTAAGCCAGGGTGACAGACAGACCACAACCAATCAGACTGTGGATGAGGCTGGGGGGGCGGTGCAGAAAGGGGTTGGGACACAAAGAGGGAGCACTGAAACAGATCTGCCTACCCCACAGCTCAAGCTCATACTTTCACTTGTAGCCACAGACTACCACCATGTTGTGAAAGAGTTCTTGTGTGAGCTCAACTTCTAAAACACATAGGTTCTGACAATGTTAGGAGTTTAAAGATTTTCTTGGGGATTTTGATGATATTTGTTTTGCTCAAGGCTAACTCAGTGAACCNAGAACTTTATTGGGGTTACTTTCAGGAATGTGGGTGATCAAAGGCAGCTGGATCACCACAAAGTCCACTTAGCATAGTGATCACTAGGGTTCCCTGCACAACTTGCAGGTAGNTCCACTGAAGACACCCTCCCACTGGCAATTGTTACTGCTCATATAACCTTAGGGAGGGGCCTTGTGAGTCTTCTGGCTGTCTACACTGTGTGTCTTGTTACCCCCGCCACCTCTTTCTACAAGGGAAAAGCTAAACAAGCAGGCTTTGATGATGGCAATTGCAAGTCTCAAAGGGTGTTTTCTGTCCATATAGACTGCAGAGCTCAACTGTCATTTCAGAAGTGATGTTGGGTGGGACTCACCCNCAGAGAGGTTCTAGACCTGGNCCTATCACCAAACCAATGTCTGCTTTTAGATGGATTAGGTGACCTGTTTTTGGATTTTATTTCTTTCTGGTAGAGCAGGTGTCTTCTGAGATTGCTTCATTGCTGGCTTCTTCATCCATCAATTCTGCTAAGCAGTTGTNGAATCCCTGCTATTAGGGTCTGATGGATTCAATAATTAAAGATTAGAGGGCTGTATTAGGGGGAATAGGGAAATGGCTAAATGGGCAAAGTGTTTACTATGGAAACACAAGGGCCTGAATTTGGACCTCTACCATCCATGTAAGAAGCTGGGCGTTTGCTTATAATCCCAATGCTGGGACTGGGGTGAGACAGAAGGATCCCCAGGGTTGGTTGGTCAGCCAGCCTACCCAATCAGTGAGCTCCAGTTTCAGTGAGAGACCTTGTCTCAAACAACAAAACAAACTAACAAAAACAATGTGAAAAGCAAGAGGAAGACATCTGGCATCAGTGTTTGGCTTTCACATGTACACACTTGGCAAAGAGTGCTTTCTTGCACACACATGTATACACACACACACACACACACATGCACACACACAAAACATCTGCATTATTCTTAGTTCCATAAACTGGGTGTTTGGAACAACAGAAATCTACTGTCTTCTATTTCTGCAGGTTGGATATCCAAAAGCAAGGTGTTGGCAGAGCTGGTTCCCTAATACCATGGACTAAAGTAACGTCAGNGCATTGTGTAATTCCTAATAAAGACCACGAGGGAAAACCTGCTCTGTGCATCCTACTGAGCTCCTAGTGGTTTGCTGACAGTGCTTGGCATTCTTGGTAGCATCACTGCAGTCTCTGCCTTCATCATCTTATTTCTGAATNAAGTCACATGTAGGATGTCTTAGTAATTTATTTTCTTTAACTATAAATGAATACCATAAGCTGGGTATTTATGAACAATATTTTCTTGGCTCGTGGTTCTTGAGTTCAAGTTCAAGAGCCAAGTTGAGAAGTTCAAGAGCATGTTTCTGGCCCCTGTTGAAGACTTCTTCAGGCAACATCATAATGAAGCAGGGGCATCTCATGATGAGACAGGGCAAGGTGCTAGTTAGTCTCATTTCCTCTTTATATAGAGCCATTCATGTCATCATAGGGCTCCACCCTCATGACTTCATCTGACCCTAATTGCTTTCCCAAGGCCTCAGTCCCAAATGCCACCAACACTGGACTTTGAGGATTAGGTTCCAGGACAAGTTTGGAGGGACATATTCAAATCATAGCATAAGGGTTAGGGATCTAGCATATAAATTTGGGATGGGATGCTCAACAAAACATGTAACAAGGCCCAGGTGAAAAACATCATTAAGATGAACCAAAAGTTCCCCTGCAATTGAGTTGTTTCCATGTCAGTCAGGAATATGTGTTGCTAACCATAAAGCCCATGAAGTGTGTGCTGGAAAAGACCTCACNAAAGGATAGGCATTGCTGACTTCAGTAGGACCCTGGCTTAGGAAAGAAATCACATCACACAGTGCACTGCCCTTGTGATGGCCCTGCCCCAGTGTTGAGCATAAGCAGTGAAATTCAGTGAGGTATGCTCATTGGCCCACTGTCTCCTCAGCTTGGAGTGCCATTAGGGACCTCCTGGGAACCAGCTCCAACCTGCTGCCTGGTAGCTCTTCCTCATCATTGGATCTTACACAGCTTAGTTATATTTTTTTTCTTTTTTAATTCTTTTAACTTTTATTGATTCTTTGTGAGTTTCACATAATGCATTCTGATCCCACTTATCTCCCTGNCCCCTTTCATCTGCCCTCTGCCCTTGCAATCTCTTTCCCAAAACGAAACAAAATTTAAAAGAAAAACCCAAAACCAAACCAAACAAACAAACAAAACCAAAAACAAAAACAAAAAAANTAGGAAGAAGAAGAATCTCATTGTGGAAGCTGTAGTGTGGCCCGTTGAGTCATACGGTACCCTTTAGTCCATTCATCTTTACTTGCAAGTAGGAGGGCCAGTTCTCCTGGTCTCAGGTCCTCAGAACTGGCTCATTCACACTCACATAACTAGGGCCAGCTCTACTGTTCTGCCTTGGCAAGGTGCAGAGCCCTCTCTCCTGATTGCTATAGGGATAATATAAAGGGGGGAGATCAGCTCTCTTGCTCTCACACCCTCAGGGCTGGCGCACCTTGTGCTGCCCAGGTGAGGTGCATGCCTGTGGTGANGGGTGGAGCCACCTTTCTCTGCAGGGGAGGGGAGCTAGGGGGACAGCTCTCACCTGAAAGGTGAGACAACCTCTCTGCTGCAGGCTCCAGTGAGGGGTAGAGTCAGCTATCCTAGGGCCAGTGAAGGGTGGGGCTGGCTCAGCACAGCATGATTCCAATAACTCCCCCTTGAGCTAACCCAGGCCAGGAACATCATCAGAGACCCCCACAGACCCAGACATGGCCCTCAGCACAGCCTAGTTATCTTATCCCACTCTTAGTTAATCCCACTAAGAGTGGGATAACTTTGAAAAACTACACTGAAATGGAAAACAAAATTCACAGATAATATAATCTATAGACTATTTAAAAAGTCAATACAGGATCTAAAATTGCATGCACATATATGTTGTAGAATATTATTTTAAGATGTGTTACNTTCCTTTATGCTATGGAACATTTGTTTAATGATGCAAAGATATGTTACATTCTTTTATGTTTAACTCTGTGAAGCTGTGTTACTGTGTCTGTCTAAAACACCAGATTGGGCTAATGAAGAGCTGAACAGCCAATAGGTAGGCAGGAGAAAGGATAGGTGGGGCTGGCAGGCAAAGAGAATAAATAGGAGGAGAAATCTGAAAGAAAGTTGGAGGAGCAAAAAAAGATGGGGCCAGCCACCCAGCCACACAGCCAGATATGGAATAATAAAGAAAGAAAAGGTATACAGAAATAAAGAAAAGTAAAAACCCAGAGGCAAAAAGTAGATGGGATAATTTAAGTTAGCAAAGCTGGCTAGAAACAAGCCAAGCTAAGGCCAGGCACTTATAAGAAAGAATAAGCCCCCATGTATGATTTATTTGGGAGCTGGGTGGCGGGTCCCCCAGAGAGCCAAAAAATAAAGCAAAGAGCAACAACAATAACACATATAAGTTAAAAATCAGTATGTTGCCTGTGATGACTGGTGTNGTAAACTTGACAGATTCCATAATCACCTGGGAGACCCACCTCCAGGCATGCCCGTGGGAGATTATCTTGAACATGTTAATTGAAATGGGAAGACCTGTCCTATTGTGAGCATGACTAGTCCCTGGGCAGAAGATCCTGTGCTGTATAAAATGGAGAAAGGGAGCTGAGTACTAGGATGCATTGGTCTTTCTCTGCTTCCTGATGTGACCAGTTGCTCCAGATGCCTGCTACCTTGGCCTCCCTGCAGTGATGGACTGCATCTTGGAACTGTAAGCCAAAGAAAATTCTCCTTAAGTTGCTCATGCCAGGGTATTTTATCACAGCAACAGAGAAATTAACAAACATGTTGCCTAACTGTAGCATAAAGAAAAAAAATTAGTAATGGAATATTTCAATATGTAAATGTACAAGTGAGGGTATACTGGAAAGTACCTCAAATGCTATTCTACTGCTTTCCTTACCTTTCTTTTCCTTCTTTCTTTCCTTCCTTCCTTCCTTCCTTCCTTCCTTCCTTCCTTCCTTAGTTGAAAATTTATACAATATATTCTGATTGTGTTTTCCCCTCCTTCATATCCTCCCAGACCTTCCACACCCCCCACTCATCCAACTCCATTCCCTCTCTCTCTCTTTCTCTCTCATCTCTCTTTCTTTTGAAAACGGGTAGATTTTTTCCTGATAATACCATGCAATGACTACTTACACAGCATTTCCCTTGTATTACTGTAAGTCACTTAGAGATGATTTTCCTTGTCCCACCCATTGGAATCAAGTCATATACATTACACTGAATATCTTATCTATTGAAAGATTATTTTGTGACTACTGGTTTAGAAAAGGCTCCAGACTGACAAGGTGATGTGTTCACAGGGACAAAGCTTTTGATGCCTGGACAGCACATTGTGCTCTGATATTCTTGGAGCTGATTTACAGACACAGTAGAATGTGCCTGGGTTCTATGCTAATACAACCCATATATTATATGAGGGACTTGACCCTTTCNTTTTGTATAAGGAATCTGATACCTTGACATCTTCAGGAGTCCTGGAACCCACCCCCTGCAGCCTCAGAGGCATGACTGTGAAGATGCTTAGGACAGGATAGCTCTTTCCTATTGGCTGCTGTTGCGTGCTCTGTGGTGTGTGGGCCTGTATTTTCCTTGTATTAGCTACTCTTCTGTTGCCGTGATAAACCACCATGATCAAAAGCAACTTATTAAAGGAAGAGTTTATTGGGCTTATGGTTTTAGAGGGATAAGAGTCCATGAGNGCAGAGAAGCACGGCAGCAAGGGGCAGTGAGCTAAGAACTCACATCTTCAAACGAAAGCATGAAGCCAAGAGTACACAGGAAGTGGGGGCAAGACTGTAAACACTGAAAGACCACTCCCAGTTGACATACTTCCTCCAGTAAGGTTACCTCCCNAAGGCTTTACAACCTGCATTAACAGCACTACCAACTGGGAACCAAGTGTTCATATATCTGAGCCTATAGGGGATATTCTCATTCAAGCCACACCCACAGAATGCCAGGAGCACACCACCGAAGATCTTTAGACATCACCGAATGGCCTCATGGTGACTATATCACCCTGACTGACAAACCCTTGCTGCAGAGAATGAATGGTCCTGCAATCCAGATGACCCATTTGTGACTTGTCCAAATAACTGAATAAATTTGTGCCATAATGAATGGTGGGCCTGCACAATGTTGCTGGGAATAAAGTTAGAGATGTGGGTTGAACTTTCCTACCATATAGGAAAACGCATAATGAGTGTGAGATTTGATTATCATAGGAAACATTCCTGCCCTTAAATCTAGGAAAGAAAACATTATAGTAGCTAAATATGCCTGGCATACAGGAGCTAGACTCCACACACCACTGTTCCCAAGGGATGGGACTCTTGTCCACTTGATCCTGCAAGTCATTGAGTAAATGAATTCTCTTTCCTGGGACCTGCAGATATTCTCAGTCCATCAGTCTGGAGCCATTTTGGCTCACTAGCTATGGTAGTCCAGTTCTAATAAACAAAATATTTAGTCTAGTACGTATTACTCTGAACTCAATTTAAAGTTAATGTTTCCTGACTCTTGAGAGTCAGGGAAGAGAACCTAACTTACCTTGTGGCTAGTGCCAGGACTGTGTGAGAAATGGGTGAAGCCAACCATGCCTAGATTGTATCTTCTGCTTTGATGTCCCTAGGGCCTGGCTCATGCTCAAAGTCCTTCTCTGGGGAGTCAGGGAANTGTTCTTTCTTGGTGACATCTGTGCAATCACCATTGCAGCTCATAGCACACAGATGACGTCCCCTTCTCCTGGGGTCCCCTTTTAGGCTCCTTCATTGAATTGCATTGGCGTCTACCCTCTGCTTTTCTGCCCTGTCCCTGCAGGCAGCTACTGCTACTATCTCACATGCCGCCTCCGGCAGCTACTCACGATAGTAGATGAAGCTGTATGCCTCATGACCAGTGCACATGACAGCACAGGCTGCCTCACTCCTTAATCCTAGAGGAAGCATGCTAAGCCAACCCAGCAAACTTGAAGGCTTGGCAATTAGCCTAGAGTTTGGGGAAGCAACCTATATCTTCCTTATGTCACGTTGGGGATGCCTGATGTTGGCAGTGCAGTTACCACCTCTGGTGGGCAACACTCAACAAGATTCATATTACTTAAAGTGTAGGAAGATGTGGTCTTGGAAGCCCCAGACAAACTAGAGAAAAAGATTTTATTTGAGTAAGCTGATGGCCTCACACCCTGGGCCACTTGTATCACAATCAGCCTTTTCTAAAGGCCCAGCCACCCTGGTGGGTCCCTNCTCAGGCTGTATCTAACATCCAGGCTCTTGGAAACCCTGCATGTTGTGGTTACANACTCTTTAATTGACCAGAAGGGATTTCTTGAAAAAAGTTGGCTGCCTGGCATGGTGCCAAAGGCTGCTGGGCAGTGATTTCTCAGCTGCAGGGTTCATAGGAAGCAGGGTTCCATCTCAGAGGCCACTAAGCTACGTTCCTGTGTGGGCTGGGGCTTTCCATGCCTGACTAAGCCATCGATTCTTAAGAAGTCAAATAAAGAGCACATTCAGGCTGATGAGTGAGATCCAGTAGGCTTACAAAGAGTTCCTTTGGCTNGCAGAAGTGCAAGCTGATAGCCAGGAAGTACGTGAGAGCAGAGGATTGACATTAAATGCTCAATAACAGGAAATGGGAACTTGGTGGAGACAGAGTGGATCTCAATACGGAACCCCTGGGATCAAATGAGTGTTGAGTCTTAAAATCTGGTACCTGGACCAGAAACATCTGCCTACATCACCTGGAAATATGATAAGCATGCAAATTCGGAGCTTTTACTCCAAACATGCTGAATAGAAACTCTGGGAGTGAAACTTGGCAACTCTGTGTTGGTGAGGCTTCTAGGTACAGCTCATGATGCTGCAGCCAGAGAGTCAGGCTACAGACATGCTTTGGGGAGGAGAACCTGAACATGCCNTGTAATTTGTCAAGGTCTCAGAAGATCCCTGGAATAGAAATCCAAACTGGGTCTGTAAGTGGGGTTGGCAGCTTGCTCTGGTAGTTGGATAGTGGGTCACTGTTTAATTTATCGTGAATGGTTCCCCCAGAGTATTCTTTAGCAGGGGAAGAAGAAAAGAACACAATAAAAATAGAAGCATCTCAATGTGCTGGAGCCCAGATAACTGGAATAACTCTGGACCACAGCTTGGGAGCAGCATCAGATGGCAAAACCTGGAGCAGAACATGGGTTAACTACTGGCCTGGGGCGTAAAGCTAAACCTGGGGACCCCTGTCATTTATTCATTCGACAAACATTAACTAAGCACAGATAGGGTCATTCTTGGTATCCTTGGCTTGTGGTGACAGTGGGAAATTAAGACTCTTCCTTGCCCTTCTGGGACTAAGAGTTTAGTTAGAGACATGACTCTAAAACAAAACCTGATGCAACATCACAACTTGGAGTCTACGATGGAGAGACACAGATTGTTGGGAGTACCCCAGAAAATCTGGGTCGAGTGGCTACAAGAGGCAGAAGGGCAAGAATGACAAAGGCGTGGCCACACCCATACCTGCTGTCATCAACAGGTGGTGATGTCTAACCGCAGAGTGGCAGCTGTGTGGTTTTGTTAGTGTANNGTGATACANTGCAATTACTGTTTGTTGCCTGACAAGAATTCATGTTTGAGGACAGCCTAAAGGATCTTGAGTAAAATAAATAGCAGAGCAGACATTCAGTAGTGAACACATCTCCACCATTTTGACCAGCCACTCTGTGAGCCCAGCAGAACAAACACACTCCAANACTACAGAGTTAAGGGTGATGGGCTAGTAGATGATCAGCTAAAAAAAAAAAAGAGCAAACAGCTCTCAGATGCAGTATCGAGAAACATTTGTAGCAAGAACAAACGACCATCCTCTCCTCACTTGGCCCTAGGTGAGTACATTGCTGCCTTCTCCAGGAGTGACATGGTCCAGTATTCCCAGCGGATGTCTTACTACAGCCAGTACCTAACGCTATGTGGTCTATGGTCCAAAGAGCAACCACAAGCCCCAGAGTGAANCTGTTCTTCCACACTGTGGGCCTTAACGCCTCCCCTACATCATTGCTCTTGTCCTTTGGGACCATTATAAAGAAAACCCTGGTTTTATGTGTGCAAGCATTGTGACACCATGACAAGCAATGTGATAACTGAGGTGACTAATGGTGGCTGTGCTGGATAAAGGAATGACTCATATCTTGGGTGGGACAGAGCAGGACAGTGTGAGATTTTACCATGCTACTNAGATTGGCATTGGTAGTTTAAATTGATGAATTGTTTCCCAAAGTTCCCATTTAGCAGTTTCCCACCGAGCTTGACCTTGGGTAAATGAAATCTCAGAAAGTGAAACTAATAGTGAGAGAAGCCTGCTGAATAAACTTCTCTGTGTGACAGTGCTGAACCATCAACAAAAGGCTGAACTGCACCCATGCTGTTCATATTATGATGGGAAACCATAAAATAAAACATTGGAAATGCGGAAAGCAGAGCTGGGGAGATGGCTCAGTCAGTAAAGTGCTTGCTGTACAAACACAAGGACCTGAGTTCAGAGCCCTAAGACCAGGTAAAAAGTTGGGCACAGCAGTGGTATCCCTGTCATTCCCAGTGCTAGGGAGGCAGAGAGGGCAAGATCCTGGGTTCTAGAAGGTCAGACAGTTTAGACAAATCAGTGAGTTCCAGGTTCCTTGTGATACTCTATCTTAAAATCTCAGGTGGACACTGATAGAGGAAGAAACGTGATATAGACCTCTGGCCTTCACATATGTACCTCTACACATATGTGTATGCACACACAGGCATGTACATGCATATACTCATAGTGACACACAAACACACACACTCTACAGTTCTTATATTCACCACTTAATCTAAATACACACAGAAAAAGGGGGGGAGATGAAAGTAGTGTTTGGGGTATTCCTAATGAGCTTGTTGTGACAGCNAGTGTCTCTTCAGTGGAAAGCATCTGGACTTCCCTGTGGAAGCTGACACCAAAGTCATCACTGACTNTCTTGATTCAGGTGTTACTCTTTGGTTACAGCTTCCATTTTCTTCTCTATGGNAAAAAACAACAAGTCCCTTCTAAATGGTCCTGTTTACACCCAGGTTACAAACAGCTCTGGAAACAAGAGGGCATCTTCCTGGGACCTTTCTTATTTTCTCTGCATTATCATTTCTAGATGCCTCCAAGTCTCCATTTAACCATCAACGCTCTCAATTAAAACTTGTCAGGAGTTTAATAGGGCTTTCAAAGACCATTTAGCTTAAACAATGCATTATTGAAGGGCTGTCTGTCAACTGCTGCAGCCAGCACCGTGAGACAATGTCACTGAGTGACTGCAGGGGAAATGGCTTTCATTTAAGCAGCGTATCCTTTGCCTTGGCACTACCATAAATGGGTAGGACATTTCCTGAAACAGGCATATGCAGGATATTGTCACTTACTTTCAATTTCTGTATGAAAATAAGGACATTTGTCAGATAAAGTAAGACGTTTGTCCTTGTCAAAGGAGGACATTTGTCCTCCTTGGAGGATGCTCGCCTTGTCAGATAAGCTGGTCCTCCTTGGAGGATGCTTGACTTGTTTAGCCATCGTTGGTGGGTCTTGGTTGTTTGTTAGACTTGAGCTCTTGACATTTGAAACTGTACTGGCTAGAAATCTNCAGTTCTTTGAGTTTAAAGGACACCAAGAAATTAATAATAACATCCTTCTTACCTCATGGCATTTTCTCAGGTTAGGCACCTATGTCGACTCTCCACACAAATGCCTCCCTTCCTCAGGATGTAAAGACTGTCCATGCATTTTTGAGACCAATTTTATTGGAAGAACACAGCTTTTTCTTTCTTTCTTTTTAAAGATTTATTTATCTGTTATGTATACAGCATTCTGCCTGTGTGTATGTCTTTATGCCAGAAGAGGGCACCAGATCTCATTATAGATGGTTTTGAGCCACCGTGTGGTTGCTGGGAATTGAACTCAGGACCTCNGGAAGAAGAGCCAGTTCTCTTAGCCTCTGAGCCATCTCTCCAGCCCAGAACACAGCTTTTTCACTAGTAATTGTTTTCAGATGAAAGGCTCCAATTCAAGTTCTACTCCTGGCACATACAGTATAACTAAACTTTACAGTGCTTCAGTGATACAGTACTTCAAAATATGGAAGCTCTCACATCCTGCTCTAGGACGCAATGGAAGGGACAATAACATTTTTTTCACCATACCTGAGGTTCACATGATAGTTCATGAAGCTATAAGAACCAACATCACACTTTTCTTTCTAAATGCTAGGCATCTGATCTGATGTTTCACAGATGATACTGAGGTTGGGGGATGAGGTTGGAGCCTCAGGATGATTTGCACTAGGTTTGAATCTCACAGAGGACACATTGAACTAATTGGTGGGTTCTAGCTTAAGCCTCATTTGAAGAGTATAGCCAGGATTCTGGGCCTGGACAGGTTCCACTGTGAACCAGGGTAGGAGGGAACCACNCATAGTGTCTAGGCTTCAGTGTGGCAACTGCAGCATCCTGCTGAAGTGTGTTCTTGTCTAGATGGAATCAGCACTAGAGTGACAGACATTTGTATTTTTCTGCCCTGGGATTGTCACACAGGACCACCAAGATTGTGTGGATATTGAAAGTAGATTATGTAGCACTTGATGGAGAAGAAAGCATATCCCACATGAGTCACAGAGAACCTACATGAATAGCATCCCAGACCTGACTCTGAATTAGGTGGTGAAGGGTTTAGGAAAGCAGCCCTACCTGGCCATCTTAGTTTTTTTCCATTGGTCAACTTGACACAAGCTAAAGTCACCTAAGACAAGAAACCTCATTTGAGAAAATGCCTCCATCAGACTGACCTGTAGGCAAGCCTACAGGGGCAGTATTTTTTGATTAATGATTGATGTGAGAGGGCCTAGTCCACTGTAGAGTGGTGCCACCTCTGGGAAGGTTGTTGTAAATTGTACAAGAAAGCAGGCTAAGCAAGCTATGGAGATCAAGCCATTAAGCAGCATTCCTCCATGTCTCTGCTCCAGTTCCTGCCTTGGCTCCCCCTGATAATGGACTCTGACCTGTAAGGCAAATAAAATCTTTCTTCTACAAGTTTCTCTTGGTCATGATGTTTTATCAAAGCAATAGAAAGCAAACTAAGACAGTCACAGAGCTATTGTTCCACTGGAGGCCAGACTAGCCTAAGCCTAGCAGTCACCATCAGTGCCATGGTAGAAGATAGTCCACATCCACTATTGTTTGTCACCTGTCACAATAATCTGGAGTTTTTGGTCGGCTGCCAGAATAACCAATCATCACTCCAGGGAAGAAAGGGAAGAAGTGAAGGCTTCTGGGCTCTGTGCTTCAGTGATGGCTAAACTCTGTGAGAGGTAGGGATTGAGCCAGTTCTGGTGTGGGAGCCCTGTAATCGCTGCATTCAGGAGGTAAAGGCACAGGATAAGTTCAAAGCTATCCTCAGGGGCTGGAGAGGTGCCTCAGAGGTTAAGAGCACTGACTGTTCTTCCAGAGGTCCTGAGGTTCACATGATAGTTCATGAAGCTATAAGAACCAACATCACACTTTTCTTTCTAAATGCTAGGCATCTGATCTGATGTTTCACAGATGATACTGAGATCAATTCCCAGCAACCACATGGTGGCTCACAACCATCTGTAACGAGATCTGGTGCCCTCTTCTGTATACATAATAAATAAATCTTTAAAAAAAAAGCTATCCTCAGCTATATAGCAAGTTTGAGGACAGCCTATGCTATGTGAGACCCTGATTCCCCCAAAAAACAATAAAGGAGCAGGGATGAGCTCATTGTTTAGTAGATTGCTTGCCTAGAATGCACAAAGCCCTGGGTATGATCCCTAGCACCGAATAAAAACTGGATGTGGTGGTGGACACCTGTAATCCCAGCACTGAGGTAGTGGACGTAGGGGATGAGAAATGCAATGTAATCCTTGACTACATAGCAAGATCCCAGGCCAGCCTGGGCTACAGGAGAACCAGTTCTCCCGCAGAGTCAGGGACGGGTGAGAAAGAGTTCCTTAGAGAGGTGTGTCGGGAACCAGGTCTCTCCTCCTTTGTTCTCTTGCCATGAGGTAATGGGTTTGTTCCACCACCAAGATAGGCTGCCTCACCACAGGCCCAAAGCCAAAGGACCAGGAGCTCATGCCCTGAACTCTCCCAAACTGGGAACCAAATAAAACCTCTTCTCCTTGAAGGTTGATTCTCTCGGTTATTTCATCTGAGCAGGANGTGACCAGCGTGTGGTCATCCTGCCTTTCTGCCTGTCGAGTGACAAACTTTTCCTGGGGAGATGCAACACACACGCCACTCACCCCAGACAGGGAGCCCACGGCACATCACAGTACGGATGACACCGAAGTCCAAGTTGGTGAACAATACGTTTTAATATTGGGGTTACTTACACAGTAATTCTCAACCTGTGGGTCACAAACCCTTTGGGGGTCAAAGGACCATGTCACAGGAGTCACCTAAGACAGAAAACACAGATATTTACATTATGGTTTTCATCAGGGCACATCAAGGAGAGAAGAGCCTGAGCCTTGGGTGGAGTGGTCACCTTCAAAGGCTCACCCCCTAGTGACTTACTTCTGACAGAAATGCTCCACCTCCTAAAGACTCCAGGTCTCTGAGAATAGCTACCTCAGCCAGNGAGCAATCAAACATGTGGGATATGTTCCAGGTTCAGACCATAACTCTGTCCCAGGGGAANGTGACTATGACACTGACAGACTCCTCATCATATTGTTCCCCATTAAAAGGTGTAGATGGATTTTTCTTTGGGCCGCCAGCTCACAAAAAGTGATACAGAGGCTTATTATTAATTATGAAAACTTGGCCTTAGTTTAGGCTTGTTCCTAACTAGCTCTTATAATTCAAATTAACCCATATTTTTATATCTACATTCTTCATGCGCTCGTTACCTCATCTCCATTTTGCCCATCTTACTTCCTCTGCATCTGGCTGCAGAGTCTGCCTTTCTTCCTCTCTAAGTCCTCTCTGTCCGGAAGTCCCGCCCAACCTCTTCCTGCCTAGCTATTGGCCATTCAGCTCTTTATTAAGCCAATCACAGTGACGCATCTTCACACAGTGTAAAGGAGTATTCTGCAACAAAGGGTAAAGTGTCCTTTGCATTCAAGGTCTAGTACAAATACCCCGAGGACCCAACATCATCTTCTCTACCCCCATGTTTCTGTAGTTATGAGAACAATGCAGACATGCAGCTTCTGGAAAGAAAAGTTCAAGTTTACCCCTTATAGTTCATCTTGAATGTGAGCCTNAAGGATGATGGAAGGGATTTTCTTCTTACTGTTTTTTAATACCCCTGTTTCATTATACTANGGTCTGCATGAGCTTTCATATTTTTATGTCTCACGGGTCTTTATGGTGTCAGGCGGGTGTTAGGATAAAAGCNCTACGAAGTGAAAAGACTTGATTTCTTCCCTGTAGGAGCTGTGCTCAGACTCNGTTTTGGCAAAAGCTGGGAGANACTCTTATCTAAGGGNGNCTCACAGTGTGGATGAAATCTACCAAGATGTTGTCATCCTTTGTTTTCTTTTCAGTCACTCTAAGATCTTAGTAAAGTGCTTCTAACAAACACTAAAACAACATTTTAAAAAATTGAAGTCCTAAGAATGTCNACACAGACAAAAGGGACGCCCACTGTTTTGTCTTGGGGTAGAGTGGAGGGAGATACTAGGGATCTTNGGTGCAGACTTAGGGTGAAAAACCACAACTCNACAGGCATGACTGAAGAGAATTCCNCACCCCCAGNGTCCAGATACAATTGCCTAGCTGAAAGACAAGCACTAGGTCTTGGCTACTGCATGCAGCCCGGAGGACCTCCAGTCTAGGAGAGCAAGGTGAGCCAGCCTGAGACGTTGGACTGA
>LZPO01076067.1:95426-108223 GCA_001675575.1 Neotoma lepida | reverse complement strand
GAGGCAGCTATATGCAGGCCTACCAGAAGCAGGCTTTATTGTTAGCACTAGTGGGCCTTGCTGAAAGGTCTGGGTCTGAGGATGATCACAGAGACCCCATTAGGTATTCTGTCTCTCCTCTGCTCCTCCCAGCTGGGTAATCCAAGCATGTGCCTAATATTCCTCATCACTAAAAGAAGAGGCCCAGACAAACTCCATGGTCCTCAAGCAAGAGGCTGTGGAAAGCAACCATGCAGTGAACAGAATGTGAGAACCCGAGGGCTCCCAGAAATTCTGCTTTTAGCAGACCTGGGTGAGGGGAAGTGGAGAAAAGGCAGAGAAATGGGAGAAGTGAAGATGATCAAAATACACTATATACAAGTGTGAAAATGTCATAATGGCTCAGTGGCCAGTACAATTCCCAGCATCCACATGTCTGCTCACAACCATCTGTAACTCCAGTCCCAGGGGATCTTCCACCTTCCTCTGGCCTCCTCATGCACCAAGCATGTAAGTGGTGCACAGACATGAATGCAGGCAAAACACTCATGCACTAAAATTAAAAATTAAAAAGTTAAAGCTCCTTATTGGATGTTGATGCTGGTGGCTTACAGATCACCAAAGCTGGAAGGATGCTGGCCCAGACAGGAGACATCTGGCCAAGAAAGTCTGTGTTAGTGATAATCAGCATGCCTGCATCTTGGGCTTGAAAGCTATCTTTTAGTAAAGACAAACTAGGTTCATTCCTGTTTATGATTAAATCTGTTTCTCAANGATTGGGCTACGCTCCATCTGTAACCTTAATAACAAATGGTTCTGTGTGGCCTGTTCCAGAAAATAGCTACCATGCCTTGTTTCAAAGGTTATATGACTACCTATGACTGCCTTGTTATGTCTATCTGTTGTTATGACTACCTTGTTATGACCACCTTGCAAGTATGTCTTTGTTTCAGGAGGTATTTATGACTACCTTGCTATGTTCTACTTCTGTAACCCCACCTGTTTTGCCCACCAAAACCCCCATTTGGGATTCCCCTACCCCTGAGCTATAAAAACTTTGTCTTCCTCACATTCAAGGCTGATCTCTTGAACTCAGCTTTTAGGGAGAGACAGTCTGTGTACATGAATAAAAAGGCTTGCCTGGATTAATTGCTTGTTTTAATTAATTTTGCCATGATGACTTGGTTTGGTCTTGCAAGGTCTCTCTCCTTGCATCTTTGGGATTAACATTAGACTTTACTGTAGTATTAAATTTGACTCTCTATAGTTGGCTTTGTNTCTTATCTGGTACCATATTTGTATACATAATGTGTTTATTAATTATAGGCGACCTTACAGTCTATCACGATTTCATTTAGACATAGGTAAGAAGGTACTGGCTCTGAGCTGGCAAGATGGCTCAGCAGGTAAAGATGTTTGCAGCTCAAGCCTGACCACCTNAGTTCAATCTCTGGAACCCACAGTGGGTAGACAGGACAGCATGTGCAAAGCCACAGTGCACAGAGCAGGCAGCTGTAAGCAAATGAAAAGTAACTGATGGTGGAGATAATAAATCATACTCCCCACACCCCATTGATCTAGAGAGGGAGAGATCAAAACAGTGACCCGTCTGCTTTACCAGGAGCCTTAGGAAGCCTCAGCAATGTCCTCAGAATCATGCTGCCAACTGTGGGCCGCTGGTTATTGACTTTTGCTGCGGGAAGTTTAAATCACATGCTGTGGTAAGAGTTTCCCATTAAGCTTCCCTTTGACTTGCATTGCCAAACAATAAGCCAAATGTTGCTTAGTCTAATTTTCCAGCTGATGAAGCTTCCTTTCCTGTTGCTAATTTAAGTCACTTTAAAGTGAATTTTGATTAATCTGGGACGGGAAGTTTTGTCTTTCTTAATTGAAAACACTCCCAACCAGTAGACGGCTTCTTTGCATTGCTCGAGGAACAGCGGGATTAGAATGAAGGAAACTTTTGTTCCTTTTCCTCCTCTTCTTTTTAAAAATTCAAAAATTTAAAGGATTTCTTTATTCNGATTCCCACAACAACACTAGGGAAAGAGCTGCTGAGCTCTCAGTAGTCAGCTGCAGGTGACTAAAACTTGCCATCAGGAATCAAACCCTGCCTGGCTTCATGGTGTCCGGGTGCACTGTTCCAGTGCTGACCATGTATATAAATACAGGGTGCTAACATAACCCTTCACCAGATTTTTCTGCCTTGTTTAAGCTCCCTAGAACCCTGCAATGGTGGGGAAAGGATGATCCCAGAGAACCATAAATAAGATTGTCCCCTAATTTAAACCATAAAACNGGTATATAAGACATCAGAGCNGAAATATTCTTAGTTCAAGGAAAGGAAAGCNTGAATGTCAGTCATTCATTACAGGATGCCTTGCTGTAATCCCAGACTCAAGAGACGGAAGCAGGAGGACTGAGTGGTCAAAGTCAGCCTGGGGTACTTAGTGAGACCTTGGCTCTAGTTCATCTTACCTGACCTAGAAGAGAGGATGTGTCAATCAGAAGAACGGAATTGAAGAGTCTCCCAGTCTTCCTAAGGCTTAAAGCTCCAGTGAGATCTTTCTCCAGTTCCACTTCCTGTTGTGCCATGTCTCATGCTCTCAGTGCAGCCACACTATCCCGATTTCTGCATTTCTGCTCCAGGACACNGGCACAGCTTGCTCTTGTCTCTGCCTCTTTCCATTTGCTGTTCTATCTGCCTGGAAAGCTCTTCCTCTGGAGAACTCCCATAGCTCAGGCCCTCCCTCACTCCATTCGGTTTCTGCTTCAACACCCTTCCTTTGAGAAGGTGGTCCTGATCAGCTAAAAAAGCACCCTCCTCACTCTTCCTGCTTGTCTTTCCTCTATAGTACTTATCCCCAAGATATGAATAGTATATGTCATATGTAGAATATGTATGTACACACACACACACACACACACACAGAGTAAAAATTGTACATTGNAGAGCTTATGTAGGCATGCNGGGAGCAGCCCACCTTGGGTGCTGAGGAGAAAGATGGCCCTGCCCAGTGCCATCATGGACTTAGTGGGACAAGGAGACCCACACATATGCCTGGGCCAGTCTTCCCTGGGCTCTGAGGAGAAAACACGGGCCTACCTGGTGCCTTGTGGTGGGCATTATTATAGTGAGAAAATGTATGGTGTAGTATGGGAGAGAAAGAGAAACAGAATGGTCCATGTCCTGCGGACAGAGGCACATCTGAAGAGGTGAAAACAGTGAGGAGCAGGCTGAGGTGGGCGGCTTGATTGCTGCCCGGGGCCATGGTGATATCTGGGCCTGGGATGCTGCCAGGCCCCATGTCNAGGTTCATGGCCCTGCTGCAGCCACAGTCTGTNNTGANGTCCATGGCTCCNGATACCACCAAAGCCCAGGNGGATAGGGCTGTACAGAGTTGGCCTCACCCCTCATTGGCTNCAACACTAGGGAGAACTGGTCCTGTCCTTCACTNGCTGCAGCACTCCAGAGAGTGGGTCCTACACCTCACCTGCAGCACAATAGAGCTGNCCCTGTTGGTGGGGGAATGGGCAAGTTGCCCCTGAGGATGTGAGAGTGGGAGAGTGGATTCCACCCCCCTTATCTGCCAAGNAGTGGTATGGGTGAGGAAAAGATGCCCTCTCCCCTCACCCCTCAACACTTGCCGTAGACAGGCAGCTGACACAATCCCCCACCAGGTGCAGCACTCAGGAGAATAGGCCCTGCTCTTTGCCTGGGCGGCACTGTAGAGCTGACCCTGTAGGCAGGGGTGTAGGTGAGCAGGCCTTGAGGGTATGAGAATGGGAGAGCTCATATCATCCCCCTAGTCTACAGTGTGGAGGTGAGGATGAAGAAAAGATGCCCTCCCCCCTCGCCCCTGCCACCTGTGGCAGGTGAGAGAGCTGACCCTCCCCTTTGCAGCAGCACTCGGGAAAGCAGGCCCTGCACCTTGTCTGGGCAGCACAGCAGAGCTGACCCTGTTGAGAGCAGGTCCTGAGAACATGCCCATGACAGATCCCACCCTGGCCGTCATCTGCCATATNGTGGCATGGGCAAGGGAGAGATGCCCTCCCCTCCCTTCCTTCCCCACCTGTGGCAGGTAGGAGAGTATGCCCTCATGTCATAAGAGCAGGAAAGCTGTTCCTGCCCCTCACCAGCTGCAGCACTCAGAAGAACAGGCTCTTCACCTTGGCTAAGCAGCATAGTAGAGCTGGCCCTGTTGGTGGGAGGCATGGTTGAGCCAGCTCCNAAGGTGTGAGCATGGGAGAACCAGACCCACTACTCATCTGTCATTTGGCAAAATGGGCGAGGGAGAGGTGACCCCCTGCCTGCCCCTCACCCCTTGTCACCTGTGGCAAATGAGGGAGCTGACCCTCCCACTCACCAGCTGCAGCACTTGGGAGAGTGGCTCCTGTANCTTGCCTGGGCAACACAGTAGAGCTTGTCCTGATGATGTAGGTGTGGGTGAGCCNACCTTGAGGGCATGAAGGCAGGAGAAGGAGACCTGCCCCTTCTTTATTGCTATATAGGATGAACTAGCTGGGGCAATGATGGAGAGCTCACCCTAGTGGTGAGGACAGGGGAGAATTGGCGGGCTGACCAACCATGCAACTACCCAGGCCCAGACCTTGGGTTATGAGTTGGCCCACCCCAACATCCACCCCATCTATGATCTGCNGGAACACAAGAAGGGATACATCCTGCAGATTCAAAGCTGTAGGATAGTCATAACATGGGGCAACAATAGNATAGCCAAGAAGAGCCTCAGTGAGGGCCCAGTATCAATGGTGTAGCAGAAACCAGAGGCCTTGAACAAGACTAATGACTCTTTGCGATGAACACTTGCAAGTAAAGATATATGGACAAATGGATATACTGTGTGACTCACTGTCACACTACAGCTTCCATGTCGAGATTTTTCTCTCTTTTTTTCTTTTTCTCTTTTTCTTATTTTATTTTCTCTTAAGTTTTATTTTATTTTATTTNGGGGGGGTTGCAAAGGCAGAGGGCAGATATGAAGGGATGGGGAGATGAATGGGATCAAGGTGCATGATGTGAAAGACACAAGGGATAAATAAAAAGAAAGTTAAAAGAAGAAGAAGAAGAGGTTATGTGGTCATCTTAGTCATTTGGGCCTGTGAACTCATGAAAAGAACAGTTAGCAAGACTGTCCTCAGTGTGTCCTCACTCATGAAAGAACAATTACAATTTTGAACAGTTTCATATGGAATGATAGCTGCATACCCAGATCACAAAGTTCTCAATGTGAGAGTAAGTCTGTNAGTGAATAATGCACATTGTCTTTCACCACAAATTCCAGGAATTTCAAAGACCAATAGGAACTTCATGAGGTCATATAGAATGTCGGAATGGAATTCAGTTTCTGTTTCTTCATTTTTGGCATCCCTGTGCAATTCTGGTTTCTTTTTAGATTTATTTATTTTTATTTTATGTGTATGAGTGTTTTGTCTGTACATATGTATATGCATCACATGTAGGCAGGCGTCTGCAGAGGTCAGGTGAAGGAGTCGGATTCCCTGGAACTGGAATTGCAGGTGGCTGTGAGCCATCATGTGGGTTCTGAGAACTGGACCTGGGTCCTGGAAGAGCAGCAAATGCTCTTTAGTGCTCAGCCCCTCCTTTCCTGCCTCCAGCCACTCGTTAACACCTAGTGTCTGGACCTTCAGTAAGTCACTTTCACAAGTATAAGATTAATCTNCATGTATCAGGGCTTGCTGTAACTACATATTCTCCAAGTTCTCGTCATCACAGATAAAGGAAGATAAGTGCAAGATCGGCAGCTTATCCATGTGTCCTTCACAAAGTGAATTCTAGTCACTCAGCAAGTGACTAAAACTGACAATGAAGAAGGAAAAATTGTTGTTTAGGGATGGATGTGGCTATACATCTGTTCCCAGTTGTTGTCATGAGGTGAAGTATAAGTAAGTCAACTCTTAGTGATTATTGGATTATTTTACACAGAGAAGACATACACTTCTTTATTGCCTATGTCTGAGGCTGCTCACTGCCACATCTCCTCTCTAGGTACCTGCTGTTTATAAATTAAAAAATAATTTGCACAGGAAAACCAACGAAGCTGGGGAAGGTGATAAGAGATAAGATGGGAGAGTCAAGGCCAGCTGGGAGAGGGTTAAACAGAATCAGGTTAATATAGCCTGAGAATCTATGGTCCATCCACCACAGTGAAGAGTCAACAGCATGGTGCCGGCTTTGCTACAGTACTGCTCAATGGGCCTTATATCAACAAGCATGAGTTAATACAGCAGAAAACAACAGGCAAGAGACATGAAACCAGAAAAACACAAAATACATTGACATTATATTGATATATTAGACATAAAACTGAAAAACTGAAAAGGTAAGNTGATGGGCCNTTGATGGTAAGTTAATTCTCATCCAATGCTNCCAGATGTTGGTCTGTTGGTACAAACACATGTATGACACCAATGATCACTTGTCCTTCATGACAAGTCTGCAAANAATACTGAAATTACNNAACAGATGGGCCAATTGCANCACATNTACATTCTGAAGAAACATAAANAACATACTAAGTTTGATGGTTGNTTGGTGTAGTCAGCTTGACAAAATCTAGAATCNCTAGCAGATGGTCTCTAAGAATGCCAGTGGNGGTTACCTTGATTACATTAATTGAGGTAAAAAGACCTGCCCACTGTGGGTGGCACCATTCTCTAGGCAGGGCATTCTGGACTGAATAAAGTNGAGAAANGAAGCTGAGCATTGACATGCCAGCATGTATTCATTGCTCTCTGTTCCATAATTATGGCTGTCATGTGACCAGCTCAAGCACCTGCCACTGATAGTGTCTAAGCTGTAACTGTGAGCTAAAATAAATTCCTTTCCCCTTAAGTTGCTTTGTCAGAATATCTTGAGTCAGTTTTTTTTTTAGCAACAAGGAAAACAAAAACAAAAACAAAAAACCGAAAATGCTAATACATTCAAGTGAATGTCCCTTGTGTAATAAAGAGGGATGAGATGGAGACCATAGAGAAAAAGAGGTTTTCTAACACAGGCCCCAAGGACGCCCAGGCTAAAATTAGAGAGTGCTCAGCTCAGCCTCAGAAAGAGGAAGAAAGAAAGAAGGAAAAAAGGAAGGAAGGGAGGGAAGGGAGGGAGAGAGGGAAGGGGGTAATAAAAGTCAAGAACGGGTCTTGTCCTTTTTTTTTAATTGTTGCTGCCTTTTAAGTCAAGGTTGTCCAAACTAGCAACTGCAACTCTACCCCTACCAGCAGCAGTTAGGCTGCAAGGGCCATAGCCGGAGGGAATCCTGTTCCCTCAAGCTCTGACTCTTTCAAAGCTATGAAGGAAACTTAACTAAATCTCTCTCCCTCTAAAGAACTCAAGATTCAAAGGTTAAGGTGGAATTCTGCTCTTCAGAGAGGCTGAATAGCAAGTAGCTCACCTCTTCTCCTTGAAAAAGCCCCTGTGCTTCTCCTCGCCCCTCCTTAAAAACCCTTCTCCACCTGGCTCCTCCCTACCACTTCCTGTCAGCTAGTTGCTGACTCAGCCTCCTNACTGCAGGTGAATTTTATTTAATCAAACACATCTTTGCATCATTAAACAAATGTTCCAGAGCATAAACAAAAGTGACATACCTTAAAATAATATTCTACAACAGGGTCTTTAAAATTAGTCTGCTTGCTTTGAATCGAAGCTTTGCTATTCACAGACTGGATCATGTTGAATAAGTTCATTAACTTTTCTGTCCCTCAATTTTCTGGTCTATAGGAGAGTAGAAAATCTTCCAATGTCATGGGCTAAACAAAACACGTAGAGCAATTATGTCACTGTCAGGTTGAGCTGCCCAAACCAATGCCACTAGCTGGGCTTTAAACAACCAACATCAGCTTCCTTTAGTCACAGAATCTGGGAATTCTAAGATGGAGGCAACGGAATACCTTGTCAGTCTTGCAGATGTCTGTCTTCTCTCCATGTCTGTACATGGATGAGAAAGAGGAAGAAAGCTTTGCAAGATGGTCTTCTCAAAGCACTAATTCCATCCATGGGGGCTCCCCTATGACTCAGTCATCCCCCAGAGGTCTCATCTTCTGCATCCATCATTCTGGGGATAGATTTCAGCATGTGAATGCAGAGGGAACAGCCCTCAAGAGCCCTGGGGATTAGCAGGCCCTCTGTGACTGTGACTATTGATCCTATTGCACAGGACTAAGGAGGCTGTGGCTCAAAGAGCTCATCTGACTGGTGGAAGACAAGTGGGGGTCCTACACACAGCAAGTGCCAGCCAGGCTTAGAGGCAAAGAGACTGTAGAGTTTCCAGGAACCATAAAGACGCTTGGAGAGAGGAGTAATGATACGTAGTATTTTTTAAATACTCATGACACTGTGTGTTATTTATTATTGTCCCAGTATTATGAAGCAGTTGGTGCTGTTAGCAGCAGTGAGACAAACTTGACTACTCCTGCTCTTAGCTCCTATGGTCAAGTTCCTAGCAGATANTTAAGACTTAAGATCTGGGAGATTTGTGAAACTGCATTATGCTAAAATAATTCTNACACTGTACTCTTTACTTTTTGTTGTTAGTATCTTATAAGAAATGTCAGGCTTAGTTGTAAAGAGCTNTAATNTACAGACAAGTACTGTTCAATATGCATANAATCTGAGCAAGTGTGAAAATTTTAATATTCTGTAGCCCTGTTTAAAAAAGAAAGTTTTAATGTTGCATTTTATTTAGAGCAATGAACTTCATTTCAACAGATAACCAACACATACGCTGCTGATGAGGAATTTTGTTTCTTTATATTGATGCTGATTTAATGAAATTTTAGACCATCTCCATTNAAGCTAGCTACATTGAAAATAGCATATAGGCTGTGTTGGTTGATTTCTCATCACTGGACAAATACCTAACAGCACAAGATGAAAGGAAGAATTTACCTTCACTCACAATTCAGAGGCTTCAGTCCATGAACACACCTCCAATGTTTCTGGGTCTTGGTGAGGTAGAACTTTATGACTCGAAAGCCTGTGGTAGATAAGTTTACTCAACATGTGTCAGCCATAGTGGTCATAGTTAGAAAGGGGCCAGGGTAAGAGATACCCCTTAGACAGGCCTCTGTGACCTGCTCCCTCCAATCAGAGTCTACCTCTCTCCAATCAGAGTCTACCTCTCATGGTAGACTACCATTTCCAGTGGTCAAGTCAAACTTTGAATATATTGCTTCCACAGTGTACCACCTCTGAATTCTTGTTTGCATCAGAGGATCAAACCTTCAAGGTCTGAGCCTTTTAGGGGACACTTCATATGCAAACTGTGATGATTTGAATGAGAATGGCTCCCATAGGCTTGTAAATTTGAATACTTGACCACCAGGAAGTGGCAACTACNTGAAAGGATTAGGAGGTGTGGCCTTGTTGGAAGAAGTATGTCACTGGAGTTGGGGTTGGAGGCTTCAAAATGCCCATTCCTAGCCCAGAGTCTTACTCTTCCTGTTGCCTATGGATACATAACTCTCAGCTACTTTTCCAGCACCATATCTGCCTATATGTAGCCATACTTCCTGATGACAGTGGACTGAACTTCTGGAACTATAAGCAAGCCCCAACTAAATGCTTTCCTTTATAAGACTTGCTATGGTCTTGGTGTCTCTTCATAGCAATAGAACATTGACTAAGACACAAAACATGACAAATAAGAACACCAGTAGCTACTGTACCACACATTGTGTCTACAGAGACTATTCAAGCACTGGAAAACTCTAGCAACATGGGGTTGTATTTAACAATGTGGCATTTGAATTTCCTAGCACAGAGTAGCATACAAGCTTCCTATTTCTTAGAACACTGTGCACACACTTTGTATAAAGTACATGATGAGCACAAGCTTACTTCCTATTTTATTTGCGAAGTGGAGCCAGGATTACAAGAAGGAAAGAACCACATTCCTCTCCAAAGGATGAAATCAATAATCATTTTGTTCCTGTCCCAGTTCCCAGAAACCATAGTCTTTTTTAACTGTGTTAAATTTAACTACTTGAATACTAGTAGGCAGAGGGAGGAGAACTCTCTAACAAAGGTTGTCCAACTAACAAAGTTTGAATGCCAGGAAATAAAATCCAATGGCAATGATTTTGACCTTGTTGCATGGCAGCAAAGCACCAAATTGGAACAAAGCATCACATAATCTTCATGCTCACCCCCCTCTTTGAACATTTCGTCTAACTCATGGAATCCATTGCATCACAGGCACATGGTTCACACCTGAATTCTAAATGCCTTTGTCTTCAGTTGACATGAGACATAGCAAAATACTGTTAGGAAAATTTATTCCAAAGTAAAGATATCTTAAATAATCTTAAATAAGTGAGCTTAGCCAGGTGTGGTGGTGCATACCAATAATCCCAGCACTTGGTAGGCTGAGGAAGAAGAATTTCAAGTTTGGGACCAGCCTGTGTTCCATAGTTCCACAGTGAGATCATGTCACACTGAAGACAACCAGGGCCAGTTTTATCAAGTTGTGAACCCTATGAGCTACAACAGTACCTGGAGATATGCCCATAAGTTCAATAGTGGCACAAATACTATGGGAATAACCATACTGCTTTCTGATTGGATTTAAGGCCCACTCCACAGGTGGGACTTCAAGTCTGATATTGTAATTAGGCTAAGAACCCATGGCTGGAGAGCTCATAAGTCCCAAATAAAAACCTACTACCACAGTCTTGGCGCAGGGAGGAGGGGCTTGCCCTGCCTTAGCTGAGAGTGCCAGAATCTGGGGACTCACCATGGGACACCTTGTTTTGGAAAAGGTGGGAATGGGGGGGTTGNGGGGGGGAGCTGGCAGGGNGGGAGGAGGGAGGAGAGGGGAAACTGCTGGGGCGGGAGGAGAGAGGAGAGGGGGATCTGAGGTTGGTATGTAAAAGGAGTGNAAGATCTTTTTAATGTAAAAATAAATAAATAAACTAAAAAAAACCCTACTACCTTTTTATTTATGTTAGATGAACATAGTACCAAACTGCCTTCTAAATAGACATCTCTATTCTCANAGATTAATATGTCTTTCAGTCATCAGAGAAGTATCTTATGCAGTGGATGGTGGCTGATACAGAGACTCACAACAGGTCAAAGTGCAGAGGACAGTCTTTGTAGATTGTTTTGTACATTGCTCTAAATGGAACATGTGTAGTACACCTCTCCCTCAAGGCTCAGGGAACATTGCAGAACATAGAGCAGAAAGACTGTAAGAGACAGAGATTGGGGAAGATTGAAGTGAAACAGCGTCTTCTGGTCATGGCAGGATGGCTGTACTCATGAACCCACAGCAGCTGTGGCTGCCTGCACATGGCCTGCACAAGAGCAACCCAGTGAAGAGTCCGGCATGTAGTGAAGAGGGGCACACTAATTCCCACCCTAGATAATGAACTATTGACAGCTGATGGTTGCTAGGGTAGGGAGAATCAGTTTACTTTGGGGGTGTGGGCCCCCACAGGTCGACTGTGCTTCAGTTGATGGCCCATACTCATGTGTATCCGAGCACTCTCTTGCTCTATATAAGCACTAATTGAATGCAGTGGACTACTTATATATTTACTTATTTATATTTTATGTATATTTGTGTTTTTCTTCTGTATATGTCTGTGCACCACATGTGTGTTTAGTGACCAAAAGAGGCCAGAAAAGGGCTTTGGGTCCTTTTGAACTGGAGTTATAGGTGATTGTGAGCAGCTATGTGGGTGTTGGGAACCAAACCTGGGTCCTCTGCCAGAGCAGCAAAGCTCTTAACTGCTGAGCCATCTCTCCAGGCCCTCAGTGGGTTATTAAAAAAGAGAGAGAGGACATTAATCAAGAAGAGGATGTGGGTGGGGGAGTCGAGGAGTGAATATGGGTGAAATACATTGTATTCATGTATGACATTCTCAAAGAATACATACAAACATTCAATTAAAATGGCTTGGCCATACTTCTGTGGGTCTATGTTTACATTATCCTGTTCTATTGATTTGTCCTTTTGATAATATCATATGGTTTTGATTACAGTAGTAGTGTTATTAGCCCAGTTTTCTTCCTCTTCAAATTGTTTTAGTTGTCCTAATTACTTTAANTTTTCATCTGACGTTTAGAACCAGCTTATGTAGAGACTACCCAGCTGNAANCTGTTTTTGAGATTTNTATTAACTCTCTAGATTTGTCTGGGGGAAACTGACATCTCAACTGTGGGATCTTCTGGCCTCTGAGCATGGTATGTTTCTCCATTTATTGAGATCTCTGCTTCTTCTGTCTGTTTTATAGTTTTCATCGTACAGACTCTGGATGTGGATTGCTAGATTTATACATGAACATTTCATTTTTTTGTGAGCTGTTGTAATTCGTTTTTAAATGCTATTTAATTCTTGTTGTAGTGTANAGATGAATAAATTTGCCTCCAGTTCCCCTGAGACCAATTTATTATTTTGTATTTTTAAAAATCAGTTATTATTTCACTTACAATTTTGCACATGTACACTGTGAGTGATGGCACAGTGAAAACACACTGTGTTTTCACTAGACCACTCTGTGGGTAGACAGAAAAGNTTATTGGGNGAACAAACTGCCAGGCTGCCTCAGAAAGTAAAGGACAACAGCCACTGGGGAAAGTCTTGCCAGTGTCACTGGGAAGATAGTGGTAGGAAGAGAAGTGCAGAATGGTCTGAACAGTCTGGGATTTGACACGGGGACTTTGCTCTGCTGTAGACTGTCTGGGTCAGTTAGAAACTAGCTGCCCTGGCCGGAGATAGTTGACCTCTGGGGTAGAGGAGGGAAGGAGTAGCTTTGCTAGTACACAGAAACCCTTCTTTCG
>LZPO01076067.1:69135-90499 GCA_001675575.1 Neotoma lepida | reverse complement strand
CTATCACCCTCTACTAACCCTGATGTCTGCTGTTGGCAAGGGCAGGTCCACAGAACTTTGTCCTGGATCTTTTGGTGGTTATTTTTATAAAGCCTCTTATTTACCTCTCTCGAGAAAAAGCATTTTCATTCATTTTCCACTGGACACACATTACTGTCTTAAGACATTGAATTGTGCATGGGAGGCCATGAAGCTGGCGCTGCTGCTTCATGCTGAAGCACCTGCTCTGCTGGTGTTATCACAGGGAGAGGAGCAAGGGCCAGCCACAGGCCTTATACTACTTCAAGGAAGCCAAAGGGTGAAGATGGGTCATGCTTGAGGCCTCTCCTCTCTTGGCCCTGGCACTTGATCCCCAATGCCCTGCAGCTGCTGGAGTAGGTCTCTCAGATTGCTCCCTTCTGCCTATCTCCAGGCATGGTAGCCAGTCACACTTCCTCCAATTTATGCTGGACATCTGCAGGGAATATGTGGTGGGGCATGGAGGGAGAGAGAGAGTGTAACATCAGGGTCTCCAGCTGCTCCACATCCTCTATGGGTGGCNCTCTTTTCTGAAGAATTGGTGGAGTACGTGCATAGCANCTGAGGTNCAGAGGTGAGGGTGTGGGCGGCAGTGGGATTGGCTTCCTTCCTNCGTGGCATCTACAGCCCTGCTGGAAACTGCAAGGCAGNGTGTGATCTGTCTTCATGGAAAACACAGAGTAGCAGGAAATGCTGCCACCAGGAGCACATTAATCACATTAGCTTGGCAGACTATCATCTGAGATTCGGTCACATCTGTGAACACAGCATGTCCAGTCAGCTCGCTTAGACAATTCTGTTACCCTGGAGAACACTGGCTTTTTTTTTTAGACTAGGGCTATGTCCACAGCTTGTGGCTCCTGGAAGGAAAATTCACATAATCACATGCATGGATACACACATGCACGTGTGCGTGCATGAATGCACACACATAATAAAATCATCAATCTTAATACATTTTGAATAGGCTGACGTCAAGGCTCTATAGATATAACCTGGTTATGTTTCTGGGCGAACACTGATACTGGAGATGACATGTCAGGGTTGGGGGATGCTCAGGGATATGATTCTATACTGATTATGTTTTCTGGATTTTTATCCTTGTGAAAAAAGCAGCAATTATATGCATTGAAATGATGCATCTGTCCTTTGTAACAAAAATATGTACACATATGTGTATGTGTGTGATGTACAGATGTGGGCACCAGGGTTGTTCTTTCGTGTTTCTGTGTCACACAGTTGTCTCATGAGAACTGAGAGGGCATTTTGTCCATGCTACAAATACACGTGTAAGAAGAAAAAAAGAGAGGNAGAAAATAAAGACAAAATGAAGGGAAGGAGAGAAAAGAGGATCATTCAAAGCCCTAGGGATACTGATTTTAGTCAGTTCACAAGGAGATGAAAGGGCCAGGCCCGGTGGCTTGGGCCCGGAATCCTAGCTACTGGGAAAGCTGATACAGGTGGATGGAAAGTTCAAGGTCAGCCTGGGAAACTTCATGAGACCCTGTCTCAAAGTATTTGCCTAATATGCTTGAGGCCCTAAGTTCAATCCCCAACACCATGAAACAAAACAAAAGAATATAAACTAGAGAAGGAGACAACACAAAATGTCCAAAATTGCATCACCTGAATTAGTTATTAACCTGTTAAGTTTCAGTTTCTTCATGTATAAAGTGAGTCTCTCTTCACAGGCATTCTGCTAGGATCAAAAAAGCAGAGCTCATGGCCACTTATAATGTTGCTGAGAGCAATGGGCAGTCTCCACAGGCAGGACTCTTAGCTGAGCACCTATCTCGTGAGCTAGCGTGCAGTTTCACAGCAATCTTTGGAAGTAAATTCCACATGCTCTTGCCCTCTTTTGCAATGACCCCTCTTTTGAAAATTTTACAATGAGATGCTAATTCTGTAAATTTTTAAAATTTCAAACCATAATGAAAAGAAGTTTGTTTGGGTGGCTAAATTGACCTCTGTGCAATTTGAGAATTATCAGCGGATTTGACTTACCAAAGTCCAGCTCATTGTTAGCCAAAATAATTGAGATATACCCAGACCTTGTCATCCAAGCCTGAATACCATAAAAGTTAAATCTGTCAATAAATTTCAAAGTTCAAATTTTGCGGTAGCAGAACAATAGAAGTGTTACCGTATGGTGACAGCTGTCCCAGAATGAATAGCTTTATTATTTATTATTTTGAGTCCTTTCACTTTAACTCTTCAAGAAAGAGCACCCTATAAAACTGGACTTGGATCNTGACACTGGATACCTGGACAATGGTGACTTTAAACCCTGTTGGAAGATCCCATAGAGTGGGAAGCAATGCAATCCTAAAAGAGAAAACCCTTAAGGGACAATTGGTCATCCCTGTGCTTGGAGCAGCAGGCAGATCTTGCCTGNCCTGATTGATTTTCTATAGTTAGGACATGATGTAGATGGATAGGTGTCAAGTTTCTCTGGAGGGAAAATGGCTCATTGGGCACAATTGGCAATCACAGTTTCTTCCAGGTGCCTGCCTAAGAATTATTTTCTTTCTTCTAACTGGGCTGAGAGAAGAGGAGTCTGGACTTGTTTGAGAGGATGATGCTATCAGTCATTCCAGGTTAGTTATCTGCAGAACACCAGTCCCCTACGGTGATCCAGCAGATTTAATGCTCATATGTTTTAAGGTGTTAAAAACAGAAAGGACTTGAAACATGCATTGGGAATACCCTCTTTTTATTTTTTTCTTGGTATCTAACCTGGGTTAATACTGATTCCGATGGTCTGCCCTTCACAGCAAGTCAACAACCTTCCCCACTCCTCACCCGCCCCACCCCCCATTCACCCACAAGTTCAGATTGTCAGTCATCTGCCAGTGACTTGCTGTTGCCTTGCAACCCCAATCAAACAGTATATTAGGTAGACTGTCTCTGGAATTAGTGTTGAGCTGGGAACTGCCTCGAATATGAATCATAGTAACATGTCTCACTGTTTACGTAGCAATGAAGATTATCAAGATGGATGGAGAGAAGCCAACTACTCTCTCACCCTCTGTATTCATCACGAAGTCATTCAGCCCAGTTGTTTCTCACGCTGAGAGATTTACTGGTCATTATTGCAACAGATAAGCTGTCTTGAGGAAGCGAAAGCCTCCAGAGCTTGGGGTACTCTGATCCCTAGGGAAATAAGGTATGTGGTAACCCTGACACTGAATTAAATAGGAGAAATGAAAAGACTCACAAGTGTTTACAAAAGCAGTAATCAACAGTGTATGTTGACTATCTCAATCACAATGTATANATTTTTCACTTTATCTGTCCACACTAATCCACCTGATATTTAGGGAAAAAAATTCATCCTGAATACTGGGGGCATGTATTCACATATTTTAAGAAATTTTGTTCATCTGTCTTAAAAAAATTAACCTAATAAATTCAGTGTGCATGTACACACACACCATTCATATTTGCTGCTTTCAAAGTAAAATTCATTTTAATTTCCTCAATCAGGCTAAAGTTTTGGGAGAGAGAGACAGATAATTTTTGGCTTCAGGAGAGGTTTTGAACACTGACATCAGGCAAGAGAGTAAGAAAGAGAGATGAGACACTGACTGTTCAATATAGCCATCCATCAGATGTCTGGCTCTGCATCAGGACACACACATTCCATCTCCAGGCTTGTTTCTACAGCCAACCTGCGGAGACCCAGACGGTATTCTTGGCCAGTCTTCTAAATGTCCAATTAATAGAAGTCTATTAATGGTCTATTATTGGCACAAATGGACAAGCTGGGAATTGGTGCATAATTCCTGCTGGCCACGGTGAATGATGNATAACAAGAGACTATTGTGCTAAAGGAGAAAGGGAGAAAGAAATGTCTCAGGTCAATTAATAGGATAAGTTATTTAGCTCCCAGTTTCAGATTAAAAACCAATTTATTAACTATTTCTCTTTCCCTTCTTTGTGACTTAAAAAATAAATTAAAAAGATGACCAGACCATAGAGACACAGAGCAAGTTTTGAGAGGGTCTCAAAACTCTTCTACCAGAATGTAAACCAGTGCAGCCACTGTGGAGATGGCTNTACTACCCAGCTTTACTTCTGATATGATCCACCCACAAAAGCATTGCCTGCAAACCTGTNTCTGGTATTCACAGTTTTCACAACAGCCAAGGTATGGGATGTCCATCAACAGATAATGAACAAAGAAAATGTGGTGGATATACATGGAGTTTTATTCAGCCATAAATGAGAACAAAATGCTGCCATTTACAAGAACATGGGTGAAATGGAGATCACCACGTTAAGTGAGATAAGTCAGACTCAGAAAGACAATAGGACTTTTTTTCTCATGTGTAGAATCTAGATTTTNAAAAATTACATATAACAATAGAAATGGATCTATTTGGTGTAGGAGTAATTTTCCTGTCCCACAGCCACTCTCAAATACCTGACACAGATGCTTAATATTACTTATAAATGCTTGGCCGATAGCTCAGGCTTGTTACTAGTTAACTCTCACATTTAAATTAACCCATATTTCCCTTTATGCTTTGCCATGTGGCTCATGACTTGTTACCTCATTTTCTACATGTCCTGCTTCCCCAGTGGCTGGCTGGTGTCTCCTCTCGACCTTCTGACCTTTTTCTTTTATCTCCCAGCATCCTCCGTTGATTGTCCTGCCTATACTTTTTGCCTGGCTATCAGCCAATAGCTTTTATTAGTTAATGGGAGTAATACATATTCATAGTGTACAGAAGGATTATTCCACAGCAATTTGGGAAGAGAAAGGGGACCAGCGGGAGAGGGGCATAGACAACAAGAAAGAGTGGTGAAAGAGTGAATACAAGCAAAGGAGTGTGTGTGTGTGTGTGTGTGTGTGTGTGTTACCACACACCTTAGTTTCCTTGGGATTAGAGTACCCCAAACCCTTGAGGGTTTTGCTCCCACAAGCCTCAAGGCAGCTTATCTGTTGCAGTAATTGCCAATCAATCTCTCTGAGCATGAGAAATGACAGGGCTGAATGATTTTGTGCTGAATATGGAGGGTGAGAAGGTAGTTAGCTTCTCTCCATTCATTTAGATAATACTCATTGCTATATAAACAGTAACACACACACACCATATATATGTATCTTGAGAAGAAGGGTGTAATGCTGGCATTTGGAGGGTAACCAACAGTCAGTCAGACATAGGGTCCACTGAACAGGAGAGAATTCATGTCTGATACTGTAAAGCTAGCTAACTACCCATGACTGGTGACCTCATGGACTTTAAAGGAGAACACACTACTGCCACTTTCCTAAATTAGTATAANTTCAAACTGCATTCTAAATGCTTATCCTTATACCCATAGGTAAATGCGGCTCTCACCTTTCACAGAAGTCCACAACTTATCAAAATGCAGAGAACAGCTGAACCTGGGGTGCCTAACCCCGCTTGACACATTTGCTACACAATCTGTATAGCAATTGATATACTAAGACTCAGGGACCATCTCAGAAGAGAGGATGGAAAGACTGTAAGGTCCAGAGCACTAGGATGCTGCTGTAAGGGAATAGCTTCTATATATGAGAGGGAACATACACCTATGATATCTCCATTATATGGTCACTTAAACAAGACAAGCAAAATGACAAGATCAGATGACATGCCACTGGGGATGGGGCACATCTCACAAGGCTCCACCCCTAGAGGAAGAACTATAGGCAATGAATGGCTGCTGAGAGAGAAAGAATTTGTTTTCCCTAGGGATGAGCCCCTTGATAGGTTATCTAACCCCAAGTGGTCAGCTTTAAACACACACACATATATATTATATATATGTTTATATGTATATAATATATATATGAGCAACACTAAATAGACTCAGCAGGTTGTATTTATAAACTCGTGTGCATGTGTATATGTGTGTGTGCTTGTGTGAGTGTGCATGTGTGTGTGCTCGTGTGAGTGTGCATGTGTGTATGTGTGTGTGCTTGTGTGAGTGTGCATGTGTGTGTGCTCGTGTGAGTGTGCATGTGTGTATGTCCCAGTACTAATTAAAGAAACAGTCATGAATTTCAGAGAGACAGACACAGAAGGAGGTGGAGCGGGAGAGAGAGGTGGAGAGGATGTACATACAATATTCATGCATGAAATTCCAAAGAAACCACACAACTGAAATTAAGAAAAAAATNCTTGGGAGGAAAAAGTCTTCCACCACAATAATTTAGTGATTGCCAGATTGGTGTGAAATGTTTGTGCTTTGCACAATCAGCTAAACTTGACGTTAAGAAACAGGGACCAGAGGCTGGTATTTACAGTGACCAAACTGACTACTTAATCTTCAATGCTATTTGAGAGATGACTGGAAAGGCCATGGATGAGTACACTTTTGCTGAGAAGGCTGTCCTAGGCATCATGTTTCAAAGACTCAATTAGGAAGTTGTTTCTCATGAGCTGTGTATTTTATATTGCTTCTTCCACAACCAGAAAATCTTGAGATAATCTGCCACCAAAGAACTCAGAATGCTTATGTAGCATCACATACTTCAAGACCTCTGANTTAAACTCCCAATCAGTATTTCTCAATATATNTATATNTTTTACTATTGCTCACCCAAGGNAAGTTTTAAGCACTTTTTCATAATCATTCCATCCTTATGAAATTTAAAATCCCCATTACCTTGTATGCCTTTTAATATACAGATGTACTAATTATGTTAGTAAATTAGTTATTACAGTAATATTTTTTACCTCTCTTGGATCAATGTAAATCCCACTGAGAATTCATGCTCCAGACCTTAAGTGGTTTATTCAATAATTTATCAAATGTTGAATTGTGCACTTTNTAGCTATTTATGCATATTTCTTTTGTTTGATAACTAGGAAANAGAAATNAAAAATTTTGAAGAAGCTCTTGTGAGATAGAAATAATGCAATTGGAAGTTCAAGGCCAGCCTAGGCTACATAGTGAGTTTAGGGATAGCCTAGGACACAGATCACTAGGTCTCAAATTGTTCAAGAAATATTTCCAGTAGAACCANACCCATACATGAAATATTAGAGACATATTTGACAGATGTTAAAATTGGCATCCTCAAAACCATAATAATGCGTTGATGAAAGAAATTGGAGATGCCATTTAAATAAGTGACACAGCATTCTCATGAGATAAAGCACTTCCCTGTCACCACAGCATCTGTGTTCCCCTAAGCTGATTATTGAGTCACTATGACTTCAACACTCCAGCAAGTTTTTAATCTATAAATTTATATATATATTCTAAAGATTATATAGAAAAGTAAAAAAGAATCTTGAATTGATGAAGACATTTTGTAAGAGAATGAACAAATTTAGGCCTTCCAGTACTTAATTTTAAGGTTTACTACAGAGTTACAGGACCTGAGGTGGGTGTGTAAGGAGGGACACATGGCTGGCATGGTCAACTGNTTCCTTGCTAGAGTTTCCATGGTGCTTCAACAAGGACAGGGCATGTTTATTGGTTTGATTTTCAAGAATAGTTCTGGATTAACTGGCTATCCACAGGAAAANAGTATGAGCTTTAGTATGTGTCTCATACTATATTTAAAAAAATCAACTCCAAGTCGGCCATATACCTAATTATAAAACCTATTTGTTGATCATATTGTGATCTTGGAGTAAAGTAAAATAACCAAATGATTTCAAGAGAGATTAATACAAGTCCAAAAATATTTTAAACAGTATGCAAGAAAACTTTCAAGTTGGTGAATGCTGGATTTTGTTTTTGTACTCCTTTAGGGGTGTTGGGCTCTCTTCATCCAGTAAGTTAGCTGGAGGCCAGTTGGGTCCTTTTGAGNCTTGCTTTTCAGGNTTATAAGGGCAGATCCAGAGCAGTCTTCATTATAGNCAACACTCCTGTTGTTACGGCTTGGCCTTTAAGGACTGTCCAATGCCCTCTGTGTTAGGAGGTCTCTTTAGCTTGGTGGAATTGTAATCTCTTCTTGGCTCTGTGTGAGTTCTAGTGGTTACTATACAATGGATTCCCAGTGGTTCTATTCCCTAGAGCTGTGGANCCTCCTCCAACACGTGTTCAAGTCATTTCTCAGTAGAAGACTCCAAGGAATTTCTCGGGTTTCAGAAGTCTCACCTCTGCACAGCTTCCATAATCACCTGCCAGTTCTGGGTGCTTGAACCTTGACAAACTCTGATCTCTGTGCATCTGTGTTTTGTGTGTGTGTGTGTGTGTGTGTGTGTGTGTGTGTGTGTGTCCGTGCATCTGGCTAAGCTCTGGCTTATTCCTCTTCCTGCACTGCTACCTAGAAGCTGCCTCTAGGAAGCTAGCCAGAAAAAGTATCTGTCCAATGTCTAAAATCAATTTTTTAATATTTTTTCAGTTATTTTTAAGAAGGCAATTATCAGATTTGAAATAACCAAGGAAATAATAAAATCACAAGAAATGATACATTTAGAGAGTGCAAATACCTAAAAGAAACACAATCAACTGTATAGATTGCACTAGACANATACTTAACCAGAGAAAAGCATTTATATAAGCATATACATATTTTCAAGTAGCAAGGCAATCCTACTCAAATTATGAAGGTNGAATAATGATCTTAGAAGAAGAAGCAAATGGAGATACTAGGGTTGAAAAATGAGATATANGACAGTTTTTGGAATATTGCAGACTAGAGTTAAAAAAATAACTTTCCATGGAAAACACATAGATACCTGATATATTTTATGTTTTAAAATACAAGACTGAATCCATAAACAATGAGTTCATCCTATACTCCTCTCCCTCTGAACATATAGTCATTGTGGAAGTACATGCAGCCCAAGGCAGATTGCTGATGTTGCCCTGGTCCAGCCCCAGGAACAAAGCCTTAAACAGAGCAAGTGCTGAGAACATACAGGTTGAATGGATAGATGGATGGACTCTGTGGTACAAGCAGTGAGCCCAGGAACCTTGAATTGAACTATTGATATTTTGTCAAACAGGGCATGGGAGACAAGGTTAGGGGACTGGGAAGGTTGCTGGAGATGATGTCTGTGCCTCTTCTTACAAAGCCAGTCCNCAAAGCATATGTCCTTAGTGAATCATTGATTTAGGGAATCCATTGGCTCCAAACAAAAAAGCCATTTAGAAGCAGATTTATCCTCACCATGATACCAGGAGGAGTCAACATTGTAGCAATAATTCTTCTAGTTCAGCTTTTCAAATGTATATTTCCTGANTGGCCAGAGAAATATTAATCTACAGCTAAAATAAAATGGTGCCAGGTTTTAAGAATCCAGGGATTATAACAGAACCAAACATGGCGTCTCTTTGGTGGAAATCAGGTCTTATGGATTAAATTCAGCCAAACCCAAACTCACAGTTTTAAAAAATGTATATATGCCAAAACTATGAGAAAGCAAACTTCCTAGGGAGTCCAAAGGACCAATTCAAAATAGATTTAGACTCAAAAGCTTCAGATTTTGGAATGATCTGAAACAATGTGTACAATCACATTTAAAAATAAAGGATTGGATCAAAAAATGAGCACCAAAAAGACAGATTANGGGGTGTGGTAGTTTGAATGTAATTGGCCCCTANAATCTCATAGAGAGTGGCACTATTAGGAGGTGTGGCTTTGTTGGAGTGGGTATGGCCTTATTAGAGGAAGTGTGCCACTTTGAGGTTTCCTATGCTCNGGATACTGTCCAGTGTCTCAATTGACTTCTTGTTGCCTACAAGATGTAGGATTCTCAGCTCCTTCTCCAGCACCATGTCTGCCTGCATGCCACCATGCTCCCTGCCATGACGATAATGGACTGAACCTCTGAAACTGTAAGTGAGCCACCGGAATTAAATGTTTTCCTTATAAGAGTTGCCATGGTCACGGTGTCTCTTCACAGCAATAGAAACCCTAAGACATGGAGCTGAAGAGATGGCTTATCAGTTAAGAGCACTGGCTGCTCTGGCAGCCAGTTCATTTCCCAGCACTCACATGGAGGCTCAAAACTATCTGTAACTCCACTTCTAAGAGATCCCATGCCCTCTTCTGGCCTACATGGGGACTAGGCAAAAATGTNGTACAATTATATGCCTGCAGGCAAAACACTCACGCATGTAAAATTAAAATAAGTAAAATTNAAAAATATATTATTATATAGTTAGCACTGAGAAAGAAGTAAATGGAGATTCTCAACCTGAAGGCAAAGATTTCCAAATGTTGTATGTTATTTCCAACCAAACTATTTTTCAAATATAAGGATTAAGATAAAGATGTTCTTAACCAAATAAGTCTTCGCAATTTAAAAAAAGATTTCTTTTTATTATTTTCTAATTGTGTGTGTGTGTGTGTGTGTGTGTGTGTGTGTGTTTATATGTGTGTGTATGGATGTGAGTGCAGTCACCTAGGAGTTCAGAAGAGGGCATCAGATCCCCTGGAGCTGGAATTACAGGTGTCTATGAGCTGACTTGGGTGCTTGCTGGGAACTGAACTCAGGTTCTCTGCAAGAGCAGANTATGCTCTTAACCCCTGAGCCACATCTCCAGCCCTGTCTTTGNAGTTTTTAATATGAAATGAAAGTAATCTGCAAAGCAGAGCCCTGGCAAAAAGAAAAGAAAACTTGAAAAAGAAAGAAAGGAANGAAACCCAGAGGAAAGCAACAAGACATTGGAAGAAAGGAGACGTGAATAATGTAGATACATGGTTCAATATCCAGCATGGAAAGAAAGAAGGAAGAAAGGAAGAAGGGAGGGAGGGAAGGAAGGAAGGGAGGGAGAGAGGAAGGGAAGGAAGAAAGAAAGGAGGGAGGAAGAAAGACAGGAAGGGAAGGAAGGAAGGAGGGAAGGCAAGCAGGCAGGCAGGCTTACTACAAAAATCAAAAGGTCAGGCTCATGGAAAATATCATTAAGAAAAAAAGAGGTAAAATACATTAAATTTTATAGATACTAATTTAACATGTAAACAACTTCTAAAAACAACAATAAGTACAAACAACACAAAATTTAAATGGACAGATGATNTAGACATTTTGTGAGAAAAGGCATACATGTCCAATATGCCCATGAAAAGCTACTTAATATCATGAGTTGTAAAGGAAATTCAGATAAAAATAAAAATAAGATTAAGATATTCTAACATATACTGAAGAAGATATTCAGGCATTACTGGTACCAGCAACAGTGGACAAATTCTCTGAGAATTTGTTTTACGGTTTCTTGTAAAGTTAGAAACACACTCTGCCAATGAGCCAGTGATCTCACATCTGTCTATTTCCCGAAACGTAGTAAAAAGCTATGTCCACAGGAAGACTCAGGCACAAATGTTTGTAATAACCAAGTAGTGACACCAACCTGCCAGTTCACGGACTGATTAAAGTATGTTCATCCAGTGCAACCCAGCTGTGAAATGAGTACAGCGATTCCACACAAAATCTGCACCTGCAAAGAGAGAGGACCACAGTGGGGCAGGCAGGCATGACAGAAGGGGGAATTGAGGTGCGGGAAAACAAGGGCAAGGAACTGAAGAGGGAAGAAAGAGAGGACGGAAGGGAGGAGGATTGGAAATCAGGAGAGGGTGAGAGAAGGGGAGGAGAAAGAGTATGAATTGACTGTGCCCCATGCAGCCTGGTGCCTCTCTCTGCTTGTCCCGTCCCGATAAGTACATCATGAGCTCTTGGGAAGAAGGGACTTGTGTTTAATAAGTCCTTGCACCCGCCAGTGGGCAGACCTGATGGCTCTTGGTTCACAGGCATTGAGAGGCTACATCAGATGCCAGGTGTGGCTCGTGAAGCACCAGACCCTTTTTACTGGGATTCTAGGGAGGAAAATCCTAAGAACAGTTTATTGGAAACACTTTAAAGGCTGGGTGGGGCCTCTGTGATTTCAGCCAGCAGTGATTTCTGCCACAGGTGGCAGGTGGCCTTTTAATGACTGGGCAGGGCCTCCAAGGAGTCTCTGTTAGCCTCACTATAGCACATGCTGATTTTAAGCACAAAGTGTGTCTGTTGCTGCCTGCTGTCTCTTATACACATCTAGATGTGTATAAGAGACAGCTATAGCACATGCTGATTTTAAGCACAAAGTGTGTCTGTTGCTGCCTCAGGACGCAAGAGCCACCCCGATGAGATCTCAGCTTTGAGGACACCTCTAGAAACACTAGTTTCCAAAGCCTGGCAACTATGCAGTCTCATTCTGGACACATGAATTAGTTCCCCCCACCTACTTCTGTTCCATTCATTCCCACAGTCCTTTAGGGACCCCCTACCTGCTGTGGGCTCAGCCCCAGGACACACAGTAATTGAGATGCCGTACTTCCACTAGAGATCTCAAGTGCAGAGTAGAAGACAGAACCAGACAAGAATTTTGAGCTGAGGCAGCAAAAGCTAAATAAGCCTCAAGGCTCAGATGCCAGCACTGAGTCCAGAGGGGACTTTCCAGAGATGATGCTTGATCTGACTTTGAAGCTCACAGACTTTCCAACTTCATTACTGTGCTTCTAAATTTGGCCAGATTTTATTCTAAGATGCCTAAGGCCACGTTAGTGAGGGTCATCAAGGGCAAGGCGTGATTCTGGAAGCGCAGCTATGAGTCCCCTGCTTTGTATGACTGTCACAGTCTTTAATGGCAGAGCAGAGTGGTTCAGGGGCACTCCAGACTTCATGCTAAGCACAGCTGAGCTACAATGAGCCANAAGACCTGGGTTCAAAATCCGAGTCTACTCATTCACAGTTCAGTGAGACCTGACAAATTATTCAGCCCCTCTCAAAAACCGGTTTCCACTTCTAAAAATGGTTGATAACCTCCCCTCAGAGAGGGTCATACAGGTCAATGTTTCCTAGGCCCGAGCCTTGGGGGACAGTGATGTGTGAGAAACACTGTCTTGCCCTTGCTCGTCTCCAGTGAGTGAAACAGACATCTTCAACTCCATTTACAGCTCCGGTACCTGCAGCTGGCTTGCCTGCTGGCAATCATCTGGGACTTGCAGGAGAACTCGACTTGTGATTTCTTGAAGGTAGCATTAAGCATCTGCGGAGACTTTATTTATGAATCCAAGTCTTCTGTGTATTATACCTACAAATTACATTCCTATCATCATCCCAGAGAGCTGAATTTATTCCCAAACATAATCGCAGATTATCAGAAATCAAAAAAGGATAAGTCTTGTCACCTGTGGAGGGGAAATCTATTATATTTGTTTTACCATGACCCAGACCAATGCAATGAGATGTGGGAGAGCTGATATGGCTCTGAGAAGTCACCCTCAGCCACCCGCTACCCTGACATTTATGTCAGCCCCACCTTAACATAGCTTAGCCAAACTCTAAAACCCCAATTCTAGGATTGCAAAGTATAAAATAACTCAAGGTATTCCAGCTTAAGGTTATTCATGGAAAATCGGTCTACCAGAAGTCAGGTCATGGAGGATCTNTTTCTGTAATGACTGATTCAGCAAACTGGCAAAATTTTCCAACTTACAAAATCCACATTACTGTGAACTGCTTATGGGGCTTCCAGCCACAGCTCATCAAAGACACATGGCAGGGCCTGGGAGAGGCCTGGAGAGCTATAACTCCAGGTATGAGGGGCTCTCTGTTCTCATTTGAGCCATAATTTCCTCTGTATCTATAGACCCAAATATCCCCAAACTTAAGGGCTTAACATAAGGATACACATTTATTATCTCAAGGAGGATCTGTGAGTCAGGAGTGGTTTAGCTGGTAGTTCTGGCTTAGCTTCTCCTGTAGGATTTGCCTGTAAGATACTGGATGTTGAAGAGTTGAGCCTGTGCAGCTGCTTCCCAGAAGTCAGGCCCCCAGAGCTGTGGGCAGGAAGCCAAAGCACTCACAAGCACAAGTGCCTTTTTTAAGGGATTCTTGAACTTCTCCACAAGGCATCCCACTGTCCTAGAGCAAGTGACCCAAGAGAGTGTAAAGGGGAAACAGCACTGTCTCCTTGGCTACACAGGTCATCCCTGCTCAGTGTAGTAGAGGACTGTACCGGAAAGTGGACTGCCAAGGATGGGGCTCCTTGGAGTCGGACTAGTAAGCTGCGTCTCCGTGCTTCCTGGACTCCCTCACTCTTGCCTCTTGCTCTGTGCTCTCTGTCCCTCAGTCACAGCCTCACTCTCTATGTTCCTGCCCTCCCTCCTCCAGGCTTCTCTGACCCCTTACCCCCATTCCCAGCATCTCCCTTCTCCATGACCCCAAGCCTGTGCTGCTTTGCACTCATTCCCCAGGTCCTGACCCCTGAGCTGCCACTATTGCCACTCTCGGGTTTCTTCTGGTCCTGCTCCTTTCAACTTTGGCCACAGGCACCTGAGGCAGTGTCTTAGTTAGGGTTTCTACTGCTGTGAAGAGACACCATGACCACAGCAACTCTTATAAAGGAAAACATTTAATTGGGGTGGCTTACAGTTCAGAGGTTTAGTCCATTATCAAAATGACAGGACATGACAGCATGCGGGCAGACATGGTGCTGGAGAAGGAGCTGAGAGTCCTACATCTTGCTCCACAGGCAACAGGAAGTGGTCTGAAACACTGGGTATATCTTGAGCATAGGAGACTTCCAAGCCCCACAGTGACACACCTCTTCCAACAAGGCCACACCTACGCCAACAAATCATACCTCCTAATAATGCCACTCCCAATGAGATTATGGGGGCCAATTACATTCAAACTACCGCAGGCATCAAACTGACATTATTTACACTAAAAATTAACTACTGGAACTTTAGGGATTGTACGATGAACTGAAGCCATTCTAAAACTACTGCTAGATATTTCGTTTAAAAGGCTAGAGAGATGGCTCAGCAGTTAAAAGCACCGGCTGCTTTCCCACAGGACCACAGCTGGATTCCCAGCACTCACATGGCAACTGACAACTATCAGTAATTACAGTTCCAGGATATCCACCACCCTCCTTTGTACCACCACACAAGCTAGGCCCTAGACACCAGACATATATATGGCACACAGACATGTAGGCAGGCAGGCAAAAGGCCAATACACATAAAAATAATAAAATAAAAACAATTCAAGTTAATGAAATAAAAAATCAAAGTAAACTCTTTCTTGGTACATCAGTGAATTTAACAAGAGCAAGGAAAGGGTTCTTGATTTTTTTTAAAGCCTTCACAAACTAGAAAGAAATCAGTAAATATTTAAAAAAAAAAACCTTTCCATACAAAGCATTGAAAATTTGATTCTATGGTTAAAAGGAATGCATCATATTCAGATTCACTGAGTGTGGCCAGGACAACTGTTTCTTAAGACAAGCATTCATAGGTAGAGAAATTGGGCAAAGGTCCAAGAACGTATCCATCTGCAACCAGCTTTCAGGGAATCCGTGGCTTCCATTTAGAGCTCTGACATCTCTAAGCTCAGAAGTGCCTTTTGGAGGCTGGCCTCAGCAGGAGCAGGCTGGGGGACGCTGAGGGGGGACTAATACCTTGGGCACAGCACTCCNGNCCTCCTCAGCCAGGCTCTGCTTTTCTGGATAGAGCAATCTTGCACGCATGAGCTCCAACCACAGTTTAAGCAGCCTTTTCTTACAGCAGTACCAGTTCAAAGGTGTTCTGCAGCAGTCAGGAGAGCCTGGGTGATGTGCCTTGAAGGCTGCACTAGGTGAGATCCAGTCCTGTTGTCTCTGACCGCAGACCAAACATTATTCTGGACATTATTCCACTTCTGACTGAGTGGAGAGCTGCTTCCTCTTTGGTGTGGTCACCCTTCAGTCACTGGTCTCAGCTCACTCCTAGAATTCATCCTGAATCACGGCTGCATGACTCCTGGTGATGGTCTGGGTCTGGCTGGGAGTGGTGGGCACGTCTTTGAATGCAGTCCTNATTGCCTGCTCCTTGGTGTGTGCGGTGGGCCACCCAGAGCCTAGTAAGGGAGGATTTTGACATTCTTCCCATCTGTGTTGGAGGACCAGGGCAAGGCACCAGACTCCATCCACTCTGTGTGTCTGGAGTGTGTTGCAAATGCACAGGAGCAGATGGCTTCATTAGATGGGGGCTCTCTGGAGAGGTCTGTGGGAACTGTAAACGAAATATACTGTTTTTTTCTAGGAAAAGGTTAAATGAGACAAAGAAANTTCTATCTTTTAAGAAATTTTAAAAAACAAAAACCAAAGCAGAACAAAACAAAACAAAACAAACACCATCTGGCAGAAACCCCTCCCCCAGTCTGCAGTTTTCTAAGATCCAAGTACATATCATGGATGCATCCATCCTCAAAAGTTGCACTTTGCTTATCAACTGTGCTGCTTTAATTAAGCTAATCAGGTAAGAATGTGGAGCCAAGCCCTGACCACTCAGAGTAAGGCACGGGACCCCAGCAGTAGGAATACAAACCCAGCGGGATCCTTGCTGGATGCACTTTTTTGCTTGCTTACTTAAGAATAGCTACATACCCTTTTGCAGAAACAAAATGTTTTGCTCTGGTNGAATATTTTGGATTGTGTGGTCATTTCTTGAGACTCCAGACTCATTTCTTACAAGGACAAAAATTTCTATGGAAGTTTCGTGCCACAAGGCGGGGAGGGGCTTGTCTCCACCTTGCCTCTCCTCTTTCTCTTTACCTCTTTATTCTCTTTTCTTTCTTTGTACCTTTCCTCCTCTCTCTGTCTCAATGTGTCTGCCTCTCCCTATAGCTCTACCTTTTTCTTTTGTTTCTCTTTGTCGCTCTGGTCTAGGTGGTTCCTTTGAATCTGAGTACTAGCCCGACTTTCCCCTTGGGTCTCTGAAGCATTGCCTGGCACGAGGGACTACTCCACAGTAACTGAGGTTGACATAAAGCTGTACAATNTGATTTTTAAACATGGGTTTGACCCATCACATCCACCAATAGTATTATGTGGCATCTTTGGATTGATGGGCCTAGCATTCTCAGGGAGAAAGGATTTGGCTTTCTATCAGGATTGGCAGTTCTGCGGAGCACGGCAAGGAGGAATGAATTNTTATGGCCATCAGTAGGTAGGCAACAATCCAGTGGCCACTCTGCTTAGTGCATTGTAAGTGGAATGCCTAAGGAGCTCCACCTCCACTGTTCTGGTTTGGTTTCTGTTACTACGATCAACACCATGACCAAAAGCAACTTGAGCAGGAAAGGTTTTATTTCAGCTTACAAGTTATAGTCCATCATTGAGGGGGCCAAGGTAGAAATTCAATGCAGGAACAGAGGCAGGAGCTGAAGAAAGAGAGACCATGGAGGAATGCTGCTTACTGACTTGCTCCCATGCTCAGTTTAGTTACTTTTCTTATACAGCTGAGGCCTACCTACCTAGGTATGGTACCACCCACAGTGGGCTGTGCCCTTCTACAACAATTAGCAATCAATAAAATGTCCTACAGGTATGCTACAGGCCAATGTGATGGAGGCATTCTTCAACTGAGGTTCCTTCTTCCCAGGGGTGCCAACTTGACAACCAAGATTAACCATCACAGCCATCCCAAACTCTATAACCTCTGGTTTCTACAGGCCGTTACTTTGGGCTCCTCTTATGCATTGGCTTATGGAGGGATAACAGGGAAGTCAAGGTGCCTTTGTCAGCACCCTTTACAAGCACAGAAGTACCACAGATACAGCCAGGGGCAGCCAAATCAAACTAATGTCCATGCTCCACAATCAGCTGTGATCACTCAATTTTTATTGAAGACACGTTAAGTGCTGGGTCATGGCTCAGAAGAGAAGCTTATGTCTAGTGTATTACTGACTTTTCTCCATGCTGTGACAAACAGCTGTCAAAAGCAAGGAAGGAAGGACTTGTTTTGGCTCACAGTTTGAGGGTCCCATCTGTCACTGCCAAGAAGATGAGGCAGCCGGAGCATGATGAAGCTGATCATGGCCTGTAGAAACCAGAGGTTATAGAGCTTGGGATGGCTGTGATGGTTAATCTTGGTTGTCACATTGTGCCTGCAGTACGGGAGGAGAGAGTGATGATTGCTGGTGCTCCACTCATTTTCTCCTTTTGATTTAATCCTGTTTCCACAGCCCCCATGGATGGGGCTGCCCATATTCTAGGGTTGGTCTTCCCCTTTCAGTCAAGTTTCTCTGCAAACATCCTCACATCCTCATAAATTCGCCCAAGGTGTCTCCTAAGTGATTCTAAACCTGGTTAAGTTGACAATCAAGATTGACATTACCAGAGTTGAATGCAGAGCACTGTCATGGAGCGAGTGTGTGCATGTGTATGTGTGTGTGTGTGTGTGTGTGTGTGTTTAATTTTATATATATGATTTATATTTTTAATTTTATATAATTTATATAATTTATATAATTATTTATATAAATTTATATAATATTATAAAATTTATATAATTATAATATATTATAATTTTAATTTAATTAAAATTTAATATAATTAAAATTATAATATATTATATATATTTTACCTGCACATGAAACTTTTTTTCTTCACACTATTACTATCTTCTCTATTCTACCCTAAGAGAAAATTCCTGTGAGTTTTAGCATAAGGCAGTCATCAACTGGCCACTGTGGGGGAAAATTCTAGCCTCTGCTCTCTGATTTCATAAAGATAGCTCATTTTTTTCTCTGTGGTGACTGTCTTAGTTAGGGCTTCTATCACTGTGAAGAGACACCATGACCAGCAACTCTTACAAAGGAAAAACATTTCATTGTGGTGGCCTACAGAGGTTCAGTCCACTATCATCATGGTGGGACATGGTGGCATGCAGGCAGACATGGTGCCGAGGGGTAACTGAGAGTTCTACGTTTTTGCACAGGCACAGGAAGTTGTCTGTCTCAGTGGATGTAGATTGAGCAAAGGAGACCTCAAAGCCCAACCCCCCACTGACGCACTTCCTCCTCCGGCCACACNTCCTGATGGAGCCGCTCCCTTTGAGGGCTATTTTCTTTCAAACCACCAACCATAGGGACTGGCTCTTTTTCATCTCTTTTATTTATTTGCTTTTTTGTGTGTATGTATGAGTGTTTTGAATGGAAGACTAGCTAAGTAACTCATTACCCCCATGCTGCACACTTAGAGAGAGGCTATGGAACTTCCATTTTAGAGTGACAGTCTGCAGGCCAGTTTTGGCTGGGGTTGACTAGGCAGCAGGAAAGTCCAGCATAGGGAGAAATGTCAGCAGATGAGGAAGTGGATTGAAGGAGAGGAAATGGAATTAGCAGGACATCACTTAACTGAGTGGCCTGGGATCCAGTCTGAGGCCAAAGCTAGTTTATCCAGAGTCAAATTGCAAAGACTCATTTTTTTTAAATCAAGTTTTGCCCTCCTCCCTCTGTACACTCTCTACCTTTTATATCGCTTGTTTGCTTTGTTTATGAAGAGGTGTTGAATATCTATTGTTTGTATGTTTCTGGGATTTTTAAATAATAATTTTTTTTAAGGAAGAAAGTGCTGGTCTTTATGTTATTATAAGTTATAAATGTCTCCTTAGTGTGTGTGCTTACAGAACCACAAGGCTCTTTGCTGTAGATATTCATTAAGTTCATGGAATTACAGTTCAATATGCAGAGTGAAAGGAAAACTTCATACCAAGCACATGGAAACACAAATGCATGAGAAAATTGTGTTCCTGGGTAGAAGAGTTCATGTGTTTGCCCAGGCATTGTCGTAGAACATAAGGGTTCCATTTGATGAGTCCATTGATATGAGAAAGCTTGTTTAATTTGACTAGACTATACATCAGTGTCATTGCCGTGGTGACAGAGTACACCATTATGAAAAGTGCACTGTGAAGATGAATGAGGCATCCAGCCAGCCCTCAGGAGTTAGCTAGAGAAAGAGATACAGCCNGTGAACTGGAAAATACAAAAACACATAACAGTAAGCACCATAAGGAAGGCCCAGAGGCCATGGGACTTAGAGGAAAGACAGACGATAAAGAGGTCTTAAGGAGGAGGCAGCCTTTGCCTCAAGGGATGCATAGTATTCACTGGGCAGAAGGGTCAATAATGGATGACTTTGAATGGCTGAGGAGGGGTTTGGCTCTAAGAGAGAAATGAAAGGAATGTCAAATGCAACCTTCCTCCTCTATTCATCCACCTACCACAGAGAGTCAAGGCAATTCCAGGGATTGACTATGGCACGCTTCGCTGGCCAGAGTATAGCCTCTCAACCCAGTGCTTCTTGTACAAATGCCAAAAGGCCAAGGGTGTTGATGTTNTCATGGAGATGTCCCCTCAGATCTCCCTGAGGACCACTATTGAATTCGCTAGCAGCTGGTTGACTCTCTCCAGCTGCTGCACATCTGAATCCATCATGGCATCCACCCCTGGCCACACTTGTGCTGACTCTCCAGCCAGTGACTGAGCACAGAAGCAGTGCTGGAGTCTCTGGCTCAAGGACAATCTGTCCATCTGTCTGGGATTTGCTCAGGACTGCTGTGAAGGTGAGGGTTCCTTCGGCCCAATCCTTCTTCCCTCTCTGTCCACTTCCTTCCCATCCTTTATCTTCAGAAACACTTCCCTTCCAAAGTCTCTTGTCACTTGATGCCTTGGAATACACGTGCTTATCACCAGTCTGTTAAGTTGCTCTGAAAGAAATACTTTTCTGCCATTCTGTTCTGAAAATGGAGGCCATGGACAACTGTGAAACAGGAGGATGACATGCTTAGTATTATCTAAAAGCAACAAGTGCAGAACACGTTCTCAGACCAGTTAGGGACTATCTCAGTAACTCAAGTGGGTATGGCAAGGCTTGGACTGGGGTAAAATGATGGAAGTGGAAAGGAGAGTGGGTACAAATGAGGGCAGCTGTTGCCTTGCCTGCTGCCCTACTCACTTCCACACCACCTATCATCAAGGAAAACACTGACAGATCATAAGCTTGGAAGGGGGAGACCTGTTAGAGACAGGAAACCTGGCTCAGGCTCAGCACTAGCCAGATGTGTACCCAAAGAAATGATGGACTCTGACTTTGCTGCCTGGCAATGCATGGGACCAGTGGGACAAGCTGATTTTGAAAACCACACCTATTCTTGCATGTGCCTCTATTTTAACTTTAGTATAGTATGCATAAAATAAAATTTGGCATCTGAAAATCTTATCTTTAAAATATTTCTGTTCAGAGGGAGTAAGTACATTCACAGTCTGGATAGCCATCANTATCACCCATCTTCACAATTCTTTGTGTTTTGTTAAACTGAAACTACAAGCCCATTGCACTCTAACCTCCCTCCGCTCTCCCGCTGGCCCTGACAATCCCCATCCTATTTTCAATATCCATGAATTTGACTCTGTTAGGTACCTCAGGTGAGTGGAATTATGTGATATATGTCCTTTGGTGTCTAGTTCATGCCATTTAGCATAATGTCTTCAAAGTTCATCCATGTTGTAACATGAGTCAGGATGTTTTACATTTTATTCTGAATAATGCTCCATTGTGCATATGTGCATGTGTGCCTCTGTGCCTGTGTGTGTGT
>LZPO01076067.1:36569-46769 GCA_001675575.1 Neotoma lepida | reverse complement strand
TGTGTGTGTGTGTGTGTGTGTCCCTCTCTCAGAGAAAGAGGGGATACAAAAGAGAGAGACAGAGACAGAGAGACAGAGAGACAGAGAGACAGAGAGACAGAGAGAATCTATAGGAACCAAAGAAGTGAGGGGAGATACTATTGCATCTCTCTTCTCCCAACTTCTGATCACATACTCATTGTTCTCACTGTCCAATCATACTTAGATGTTGGGCAGTGCAGTTCTGTCTACATAGAGCCAAGGAAGAAAGGGCAGATGGAACAGGACAGACCCTGAGCTAGCATAGTTGTGCTTTTATTATCTGGAGCAAGCATGTACCATTATTTGATTAAGAAGTCTAAGTAAATAAATCAGTCACAGTGGGATAAAGCACAGAATCGGGTTGATCAGCCCAAATTCTAGTCATTCACATCACCAGTCTCATAAACTTCATGTGCTAATCAGGGTTCTACAGAGAAATGAATTGTTAGAAGGCAGATAATGGATAGATAGGTAGATATATGGATAGAAAGGATAAAATAGTAGATGTGATATTACATAGATAATGCATAGCTACATATTGTAGATAGTAGATAGATACAGATGATAGATATAAATGATATACAGACATGCTGAGATAGGTGATGGATATATAGATAAGACAGATAAGATAGATGATAGTAGATAGATAGATAGATAGATGGGTGGATGGACAGAAAGATGATAGATAGATAGATAGATAGATAGATAGATAGATAGATAGATAGATAGATAGATAGATATAAACAGAGGTATAGCTATATAAAAGGGAATTTATTGTGGGGATTGGCACACTTGATTTTTGGCACATCTGAAGTAGTGAAGACTTCCTTCACCTTCAAGCCAGAGGCTCAGGAAAGCTGTTTGTAATTCAATCTAAGACCTAAGAAGCAGAGAGCTGATCGTATAACTACCAGACAGAGGCAAAGGCCTGAAAACCAGGGGCATCACTGTTCAACAGCAGGAGATGGATGTTTGAGTCCATGGAGAGGCTTCAGTTATCCCCCCGACCTGTGATGGCTTCGCTAGACCCTCCTCATTTTGTATGTTGCCTTGCCACACTGGTGAGGTGAATATTCATCACTCACTCCACCAATTCCAGAAATACCCGCACTTTCAGACCTAGAAATAACCCATTACTAAATGTCTGATGTTCCTCAGCTCAGTCAAGATGACAGAAAATGAACCGCCCATCCATGTTATCCCTTCACACNCTCCCTTGCTTTCTTTCTTCATCCTCTTCTCTCCTCCATGCCATCACTCGCCTCTTCCCCTGCAGGGCATATACCACCAACAGATTTCCAGATCCTTAGCTTTGACAGGTGACTCTTACACAAGCAGACTGCTTGATGTCACACATCTTATTCTCCAGCTCTCTGATGTAGCTAATGGATGTTGGTCTCCATGCTTTGTTGGGCAATGACTGACCCAGAGTGGGTTGTTAGCTTGCTCANGTTCACCCAGGAGATGTAGANTTGGAAACTAAAGTGCTAGAGTCATTGTCCTGGGACCAGTTTGTACCCTTTGTGGTCCTTTGTGACTATAAAAACATCANCTCTAGAGAAAGCCTCCTCCAAGCTTTGCTGAAATGAGCTGGGTGCTGGCACTATAAGTGTGCCTTAACTGGGCAGCATGCCATCTTTTGCCTGACAAAAGGAGTGACTCTCCAGGGCACAGAAAGGGAGAAAATGTCTCAAGAAGTACCAGAAGAAGGAAGTTTTTCCTTGGACAACCCAAGTTCAGATGAAGATATGACATAGTTGTATATGACAGCATCATTTACCACAACTTGAGAAAAATCTTTCTTGGTTGCATTATTACTTATAGTGTTTGTCAAGTTTTTGGTTGAAATATTTTCTCTATGGCCTATTTCCAGCTATCAACAGGAAGCCACTGATCTCAGAATTGGAAAGGGATGTGTGCAATTAGCACTTGTGAGCTAGTCAGAGCAAGCTTTAGCTTGCCTCCACCATGACTTCATTCCCTCTGCCCCCAGGAACATCCTCATCTCNAGGTAAGGTCTGTCAACTCCTGCTGACCATGAATTTATATCCAGAATTGGTCATGTGAAATTGCCATCAAGCAAAGCAATAGTGATGCCCNGGTGGATGAAGTGGGCTTTGATATTTTCTTTTAAAGTTATACATGACAATAAACATGCTTATCCTCATCACTATGCACATCATGACATTTTTTTGAAATTCAGAGGTCAAGGGCATAGTTCTATCAGAATGCAAGCCCCTGCTTTCATACTCCTAGCTCTGTAACCCAAGGAATCTCTGACTTTTTCTTTGACTTATTTTCCCCATCTAACTAATAAAAATCCTAGTGATGAAGACATCACTGGCAGTGCACAGTCAGCTTTCTCTCGCTGTAACAAAATAACAACAGATAATAGTTTACAACAACTTAAAAAGAGGAAGCAATTCCTTTGGCTCAGAGTTTTCAAGGTTTGAGTCCATGACAGGTTGGTCTTGTTGCCTTTGGGTCTGTGGGGAGGTGGCACATAATGCATAGAGCATAAACTGCTTGTGTCACAGTGGTCAGGAAGCCAGAGGGACAGAAAGAGAGGGACCAGCATCCCAACATTCCCTTCATAGACACATCCTCAATAACCTAGCNTCTTCCCATGAGGGCCCTAGTCTTGAAGGTTCTGCCTTCTCTTCTCCTANTAGCACCATAAGCTGGACACCAAGCCCTTAACACATGGGCATTTGGGGACATTCCAAATCTGTTATGGTTTTAACACAGAGTGTGCTGATAGGCTCAAAGTTTGAATGCTTGGTCCACAGCTGGTGGCACTATTAGGAAATGTTGGAACCTTTAGGATGTGAGGGCCTGGCTAAGACCTAGAAGTAGGTCACTAGGCTTTACCCTACTTCCAGTTTGTGCTCTCTGACTTGTGCTTGCATTTGAGGATGTGATGAGCTAGCTTCCTGCTCCTGCCCCCATGCCTGTCATTTGTAGCCATGCTTCACTGCTAAGATGGACTCTTACCCTTCTAGAACTATAGGTCAAAATAACCCCTTCTTCCATAAGTTGTTTTGGTCATGGTGTTTTATCACAGCAACAGAAAACTAANGCTCCTCTATTTNTGATTCTTAAAATATGCATCGTGTTCAATAAACATTTAAGGGATCGGAGAAGAAACAAATGATTGGTAGAATGAATGAATAGACTCTGTTTCTCAACATTTTACTAGTATTTAACATGCTCTGNTAGATTTTCTAAAACAAAGTCTCCCCCATGATGGAACAACAAAATGTCTAGTTGGGGTATCATGAAACCCCCTCACTAAGGGGGTTTGTCTTCTCAGCACATAGAGTAAGAGAGCCAAACTGTGCTCCAGGAACAGTGCCTGTGTGCCTTTGTTCTAAGGAGTCACTGGGGAGCATTGCAGATGGAGATGTGTCCTGCCCATCCAGAAAGTCTCAGCTCATGCTTCCAGAAACTGGGAACCGCTGCCAGTAACTCTTCCCAAATTTGGAGTTTGAGGCCAGCAACATTTGTTCAACTTGCATTTCCTGCTGCCCTCCCTGGGGTGGTTCAGGGAGATGCTTCTGACAGTCACTTCAGTGCCCCTCATCATTGCATTTTCAGAGCTCATTCCTCAATGAATTCTTCTTGAAGTTTACAAGCAAGTCCAGTGTATGACACTGACTAGAGGAAGAATTCAGAAAATTGAGGCAATGTTCACTCAAATGTCTTAGATTTAAAAAAAAAAATGCCTTCCACATGGCAGGCCTTGGGCAACTGAAGCAAAAAAAAAAGTAGCATTATTTTTGCCTGCAGTGTCTCTTCAGTACTGTGAACATGGACTGCACACTGACCAGGTCTCTTTCATGGGATTTGGGGGTGACAGAAGTAGAAAGTGGGTCCCTTTCATGCCTTGAGTTGTGGCAGAGGTTGATCTGGGGTCCTGCTGAGTCCTGCTCAGTCTGGAATAGAAACCCAGCTCCTTGGCCTGAATTCTCTCTGGCCACCTGCTCATTCCACCCCGGCAGCATGCAAAGCTGTCACTGAGATGGAGTGTCATCAAATAATGTCTGCCACCTACTTAATTTAACAACCTCCTGCCTTCACTGCAGATTTTATTTTGGCGGAGTTCGGGGGCTGTGCTGCAGATGGCTTCACCATGAGTGACTGTTCGTGCCAGCTGTTGGCCTCCGGGAGACTTAACTGAGCCCCATTCTGTGAGCTGTGACCCAGCTTCTGTGCTCTTCAGAACCCCTGAAATCTGCCAGTGTCATCTGGGCATCTGTCCTCAGGCTTCCTTAAATGTGGGCCAACCTGCCACCAGCAGCCTCAGGCACTCATAATTACAGGGACAAGCTAAGGGCCCTGCCAATGCCTCTGAAGTTTTGAGACCACCATCTAATCCNTTTTCCCTGCTACATTCAGTCCTTGGTTACCTCTTCTCATTTCCCTCAGTGACCTGAAACTTCCCCCATCTTCAGTGACTATGATGTAGTACTGCTCGGTCCCCACCTGCATCCTCTCTTGAGGGTCTCAATCTGGGTGTCCATGGCCCCTTTCTAGCTACAACAAGAAGTCACAGACATCGCACAGCCAGTAGACTTCCACAGGAGCACTTCTGTTCCAAGTCATGCAAGGCTTGCACATCTGAGACAAGGTCCCAGAGTTCCTAACTCTCTTCTCCTAGGCTCCCTCACTGCCACCTGGTCACCAACGCCTACTGAATCTACCCAGTGTTTCCACTCTTCTCACCCCAGCTGNCATTGCCTGAAGGCCCTGTTCCTTTTGCACTTAAAAAGAGTACAGTAACACTCCATGGCAATCCTCTGTTTCGTCTTAGCACCCACACTCCTTATTTTTCTTCCTACTGTGACCGATACCTGACAGAAACAATTTCTGAGAGAAAAGAAGGTTTCTTCTGCCCCATAGTTGAGAGTTAGAGCTCATACTGCTGGGGACGGCATGGCAGAATTCACGGCAGTGCGAATGTAGGGCTGGGACTCCCTTTGTCTTTGTGGACCAAACAGCAGAGGGAGGGGAGTAATGCAGCTCATCTGGTTTTCTCCTTTTCCCCCTTATTCAGTCTAGGGCCCCAACCACCCATGTTAAGGGTGAGCCNTCCTCAAAGGCACATCCAGAAGAGTGTCCTCTAAGTGGTTCAAGATCCAGTCATGTTGACAATGAAGATAAACCAATTCATAACCCAATACGCTACCAGAGAAATTGTGAAGCAAGGTCTTAATCAATATGCCCTGCTAAGAACCCTGCAGGCGCCATTATCTATAATGGTGGTTGTCAGAATCAGCTCTTATCTCTGGCTAGGTTCCAGGCCCACTTTGATGTAATCTGCCCATGGTGGCTTGTTTATCCCTCCAACAACCCAAAGGGAAAATTCTACTACTGACCCACTTTAGAGATGAGTAAATGAAGCCCAGAGGCTCAAGTCTGGCTTCCNTGGCCCCTTGGGTCAGAAACAGTTCTAAGTCCAGAGCTCTGGGGCCTGACATGGGGGTGCCCTGCACTTGGGACTGGAAAGGGTAAGAATGTCTTTGAAAAGGGATTGCTGACCAGCAGATGAGCTAGTGTGAGAAGGCAGCAGATGCTATGCCTGGCACCTCCACTCAGAAGTGCTTCAGAGAAGCACAGGGATAATGAGTTTGAGACAGAAGTCAACACTATTCCCCAGTATTGCCATTCCCTTTGTCTTTCCTGTCTTCCTGGCAGCCTCATTTCCTGGCCTCATGGTCCCAGGGGAGAAATGAGACAGAACATAAGGCAAAACATAGCAAATGACTCTTCCAGACTTTGGATCCCAAAGTGGAAAATTCCTTGCACTCAACAAGGACAGGCAGGAGAAGGGAAGAGCTGAGGAGAGTGGAGCTTCTCCTGGAGTTCAGGGAGACTAAAGAGACAGTTGGCAGAGAAAGAGAGGACTAAAGTTGCCTGAGGGGTGACGGGCTTACAAAAACAGTTAGATGGTGCTGGAAGTGGANCTGAGTTCAGGATCCACCATGCCCAGCTTCCTGTTGAGTAAGCACCTTCATCACTCCTAGCAAAAGGCCTTGTGGGGACCAAGTAGGAACTGTAAGGNGACCAGCCAGGGTTGCACCAGGCCATGGCTGCGTTGCTGCCACTTTCACATAACCCCGATGTGCCTTGCCCTCTGGGGTCTCCAAGGACGCCCTGTGACTGCAGTGTAGCATCCCATAAGAAGGCTTCTTTTTGCTCCAGGACAAAGCTTGTCTTCATCTAANTTAACCCCTTANCAAGTCTTGGGAATTCCATAAGCCCAAGAGAAGATGTGTCCCCACCAAAGGTGAAGGATTACAAGGGACTCCATCCATCCATCCACCAGTGGAGTAGAGGTTGACCTCAAGACCAGAATTTATGATGAAGATACATTGTCTATATGTNTGGAATTGTCAAAAATAAATTTAAAATATTTTTTAAAAACCATTCTTTNTGAAGCACAAGACAATTCTTGCCAATTTTTCAATTTGCAAAATTAATATTTAATTTTTAAAAGGGGTCCCCAGCCATAAAGCATAGGAGACCTATAGTATCAAGATGTGCTAGTTAAAAACAAAGTTTCATCATTTTTGTGGAATGAAGAAATATTCCAGATTACTTAGTAGGTGTTACAGTGATGGTATGAATAAGAATGGCCCCTCAAATGTTTGACTGCTTAGTCCTCATTTAGTAGAACTGTTTGGGAAGGATTAGGAAGTGTGGGTTTGTTGGAGTAGGTGTGTCACTGGGGGTGGCCTTTGAGGATTCAAAATCCTATGTCAGGCCCAGTCACTCNCTCTCTGCCCACTGCCGTGGATCAGGATATAAGCACTTAGCTACTGCTCCAGTGCCAGGCTTGCCTGCCCGCCTGCCTGCCTGCCACCATGCTCCCTGCCATGGTGGTCATGAACTCACCCTCTGAAACTATAAGCAAACCCTCAGTTAAATGCTTTCTTCTAAAAGTTGCCTTAGTCATGGTGTTTTATCANAGCAACAGGGACAGTCACTATATAAGATTTTTTTTTTAATGTGGCTGAGAAACATTGTAAGGTTAACTATGTATTTCTTAAGGATTTGAAACATACATAATATAAATAACTTCATAGTTGGGCCTGTTGGTGGCACTGAAATTGGGGTCACATTCTGTATCCCAAGAAGTCAGGTTTGGCTATCCATCCTCAAGGAACCAATTTAAACATCCAAATTAATAGTTTCAAAGGCAGAAAAAGGACATTTTATTCAGTGTAGCCACAATGGGAAGAAGGACTAAGAGGTCCAGTGACACCCCTCACTCTAGTCCATCTGCAGGGCCATGAAGTGAGGGTTAAGTTTAAATGTAGAGCCAGGAATGGGCTCAACTAAGCCATCTAGACTGAGGTGTGGTCCTGCCCCACNCTGACCCAGCATTGTCTGGGCTGCAGTCTCATCCTTGAAAGAGTCTAACAAGTTGTTAGAAAGTGTTTCCTAAGAGACAAATTCCTCCTTTGTCTGACACTAGGCTTCAGCCCTTTCCTTCTCCAGACATGAGATTCTATGGGGGGAAGAGAGGCAGAGTGTTGGGTTTTGCAGGGGGGGTCTATCATTTCAGTAGTCTGGTAGTCAGGGGGTAAGGGTGTTCAGTTTTGGGGGGGGTCTATCATTTCAATAGTCTGATAGTCAGATTGAGTGACACAAGTGTCTTTCTAGAATATCATCATTTCTGAGAGGCCAGTTTGGGATGCATGCCTGTAATTGCAGCAGGTGGGGGACCAACACAGACAGGTCAGGATTTCAAGGTTCTCTGCAGCTACAGAGCAGAGTTTGAGGCCAACCTAGGCTCCAGGAGATCTTGTCCCAAATAAAACAAAATGACATTTTTTAAAAGGAAGTAAATTCCTTAAGAGACTACAAATAGCCTAAAGAAATATTTGGCATCCTACATACAATAGAATTTAGCTAGAATCTGTGTAAGACAGAGGCACAGAGCGCATGATGAGTGACTAGAGAGTGACTCTGTGTGTCTGTGGTTGTTCCAGTTAAATGCTCACTGAACACATCCCATTTCACAAGGAAAACCTCTTCGCTTGCAGAACCGACAGTGTGTTTGCAACGTTTTCTAGATACCTAGTCCTCAATAGCAAAGCCCTCTGAAACTTGGTGACACAAAACCCCAGACTCTCTAGGTAGAATTTGGGTGGGCCCAGCAGGACAGCTGATCTCTGTTNCGTGGCGTTTGGAGACCCCAGGGCATTCTTTATCTCAAATTGGCTTCCATGCCATTGAACACCCACCAGTCACCATTCTAATTTAAAAAGAGTCCCTCNCCCCCACCTGGGGGGTCCTCTATCTGTAGACAACTGCAGGGCATCCCAAGAGTCCATGAATGGAACCCACAGCTTCTCCTTTGCCTTGATTCCAATATACACTTGGGCTCATTGTGACTCTTAAACCGCAGAGCTCAGGCTGGCCATCAAGCTGTTGATTATCAGAGGACCATCTGCCCAGTGGGGAGCACCTTTACCAACAGCTATTGCTGACACAGCTGTCTGGCTTCCCACATCTCAGCCCGTTCCCCAATGAGAGAGGGCCCACCCTGTCTCTGAGCTGGTGAACCTGACTGCNAGCATTCTTCACTGGAAGTAGGAGTCTGTCTTCTGGAAGACCAGATGGGTATTAAGCACAGGCTTTCAGACACATCCCCAAGCTGCTTTTCCTTGCTGCATGCTTTTATTAGCTTCTAAGAGAATTCTCAGGACACTTCCATGGGTTTTACAACTGTAAACTTACTGCTTGCATGAATTCCTAACGTACACTCTATGGAGAGCCCAGCAGTGACAAGATTGCTTAAGTACACTCGCTCAGCAGATGCCTTTCTGACCATCTGCCTGGTGTGTGAGCAAAAGGGAAGATACACTTGATTCTACAATTCCCAAATTAGCCTCTTACAAGAATGTAGCCAGACACCCAGTGTTAAGCTCTGCCCATTCTGAGTCAGGAACTAAAACAGGTCATTGGCCATAATGAGAAATACTGAGATTTGCTTGGGGGAACAGAAGTTGGAGATNCAATGGAGGAATGGAATGCGGCAGAGGCCTGATGCACCAAGAGACCTGGGCCGAGGTTAGAAATAACACCTTCCCCATCTTCTCTGACACAGTGAACAGAGCACTGCTTGGCTCACTAGGTTACTCATTACCTGAGTGTTCATCTGACTGGAACGCCCACCAGGATGCTCNTCGTGGAGACCTGCTGGTGTCTAACCTCCCTGTTACCATATTACGTTCTGCCATGACCACAATTCTTGACAGAAACATTGTAAGGGAGGAGAGATTTATTTTGGATCGTGGTATTAGAAGGTTTCCATCAATTGTGGCAGAGAAGACATGGTGGAACTGTTCTGTTTATGGTGGCAGGAGAGTGTGGTAAAGGTCATTCACATCACAGCAGATTGTGAAGCAGAGTGTGAGCAGGAACCAGGGGAAAGCACGGCCTCCAAAGGCCTTTCTCTACTTCTGCCGGTTGAGTGCCAGCTCCCAAGGGTTCCTCAGCCTCTCCAAATAGTGCCAACATCTGGAGCGCAAACCTTTCTTTACACATGAGCTCCNGGGGGACATTTCAGATTCAACAATAAATAGACAAGTATCTGAGCTAAAGGACCATGGGTAAAGAAAGACTCGCTTGTTTGATAATTGAGCTAAGGCACATTCATTTGACTACCGGTGTCTGGGAACTTCCTGGGACAGTAGATATAAGTCCAATATTTCCACCATGACAAATTGTGAAATGGACTGAGAAGGCCCATCTCATCTCTCTACACTGCTGGGTGTCTAAAATGTATGCAATGATGTGCCAAGGGACATGAGCAGGAATCACAGTCATCACACTAAGGGCATTCCAAGAAGGTTCCCTACCTTTTGACAAGACCTGGTGTGTTCAGGGTGGTATGGCTCTAGACAGAGTAGCTTGCTTTCCCATCAGGNGATTGAACCCTGGCCTCCCATGTCACAGAAAGGGATACCTACCACTATAGTAACAAGAACATCCCCTATATTATGATTTGCACTGTCTTTGATATTTTCAAAAGCCTTCATGTGTTCCATCTCACTTGANNCTCATGGAGACAATCCCATTACACACAAGGAAAAGGAGGCCAGAGAGCACATGAGGACTGCACACAACTCCAATTTTATTTTGCTTTTTCTGATAATGGAGGTGGAA
>LZPO01076067.1:9835-23972 GCA_001675575.1 Neotoma lepida | reverse complement strand
AAATAACAAAGTTAATTCTGAATCATCTGGAATAAGTTCAGTGGTTTCAGTATGTAAAACAACTCTTTCTGCATATTGAGAGTCAATAATTATATTAAGAAGTTCTGGAAAATTTAACAATACCATGAGAATAGCATATAATTCTGACTTTTGAACAGAATCATAAGGGCTTTGAGCCACTTTACTTAAATCTCCTGACTTATAACCTGCCTTTCCTGATTTATTTGCATCAGTATAGAACATAGAGGCTCCAGAAATTGGTGTTCCCCATACAATGTGAGGAAGGATCCAATTAGTTCNCTTTATAAACTGATGTCTCTTGCTTTTGGGATATTTGTTGCTAATCTCTCCNCCTCAAAATTCTTCAAGCTCTTTGCCAGTGTTCATTTTCTGTTTATAATGAGACAATTTCAGCGTTAGTAAAAGGTACCACAATTTCTGCTGGGTTTATTCTTGCTAATTGGCAAAGTCTCAATTTTCCTTTCAGAATCAATTCAGAAAACTTTTCTACATAAGTATTTAATTTCTTACTTTGTTTGTGTGGTAAAACTATCCATTCTAAGATACTATCTTCTCTCTGCCTAAGAGTTCCTGTGGGAGAATGCATTGAAGGTAAAATAACCAGAGTATAATCTAACTCTGGATCCAAATCATCCACATGTATATCTTGTAATTTTTTTTTTTACCAAAGCCAATTCTCTCTCAGCCTCAGCTGATAATTTTTTTAGATTATTTAAGTCCTTATCACCCTGTAAGGTTTGAAATAAATTATTTAGTTCTTGAGCTGTTAATCCACTTATGGGCCATAGCCAGTTAATCACTCTCAGAAGTTTTTGAAAATCATTAAGAGTTCATAATTGATCTTCCTTGGTTTGTACTTTCCATGGTTGAATTTTTTGTAAACCTATCTTATATCCTAGGTAATTAATAGAATCTCATTTTTGTATTTTTTTTCAGGAACAATTTGTAATCCCCAATTAGGCAAAATTTTCTTTACTTCTTAAGCATTTTTTCTAAGGTATTTGCACCTGAATCAGCTAGTAAGGCATCATCCATATAATGGTAAATTATAAATTGAGGAGAGTGTTTATGAATTATTTCTAATGGCTGTTGTACAAAGTATTGACACAAAGTGAGGCTGTTTAACATCTCTTGTGGAAGAATTTTCCACTGATACCTTTTAACAGGCTGAGAATTAATATAAGTAGGCAATGTGAAGGTCAATTTTCTCTATCCTGTTCATGTAAAAGTATAGTAAAAAAGAAGTCTTTTAAATCAATCACTGTAATAGACCATCCTTTAGGCAATAACAGTGGCAAGGGAATTGCAGGCTGTAAAGAGCCCATTGGCTGATACACTTTATTTATGGCTCTTAAATCTGCTAACATTCTCCATTTTCCTGATTTCCTTTTCACGACAAATATAGGAGAATTCCAAAGATTGGTCAATTCTTCATTATATTGAGTATTTAGCTGCTCTTGTACCAGCTGTTCAAGTGCCTGTAATTTTCTGATATCCACCCATACAAGTTTGTCAGTNAACCATTTTAAAGGTAGGGGTGTTGGTACCCTTGAAAGACCACCAGATGTTATGCCCTGTTTATGCACCACCTGAACAGTCTGTGACAGTTCTTGATAATAGCTTTTAATATTTCTCTCAGAAGCATTCTTTATTTTATGGTTTGTTTCTGAGATTGGAGGAATATTAATCTGTGTTTTCTATTGCAACAAATTNCATCCCCATAAGTCCATTGTTATGTTAGCCACATATGGTTTTAATTTTCCTACCTGTCCTTCTGGCCCTGTGCACTGGACCCATCTAGAACTTTGTTTTACCTGAGAGATAAAGCTAGACATTTACCTCCTGAAGAGGCCAATCTGGATGCCAAGATTTTGGTGAAATATTGTTACATCTGTACCTGTGTCTACCAAACCCTCAATTTCAATGCCATTTACATGTATTTTTAGCTATGGTCATTTATAGCAATTTACCAAAATACTTGTTTTCTGGTCTCGCCTGAACTTTTTGTTTAATCTATGGAAGTTGTTCTGTCTTTAGTCACATCCAGAGCAGTTGGTTTTTNAAAACAGTTTTTAAGTCTTTTAATTGCTCTGTGGATGAGTTTCTCTGATGTTGACAGGGAATGGTTGAGTCAAATTTCATATTGGGGCCTGTGGGATGCCCTTCAGGGCATTTTCCAATGGCAAAGGGTTACCTTGCCTGTCCCTTGTTGATCTGCATTCATTAGTCCAATGTCAGCCTTTGCCATACCTTCTGCATACTCCAGAAGGCTGGGCCTTCTGTTTGGATCATTTATAGAAAAAACATTGTTTCTAGAAACATCTTGCCTACAGTCCCTTTTCAAATGACCTTGTTTACCACAATTAAAACATCTGGCATTTTAATTTTTCTTAAAATTTCTAGAAATTACTTATCTTATCAAAGCAGCATCATAAGTGTGAGATCCAATAGCAGCAGTACTTCTAATCTATTCATCTATTGGTGCAGATCTTGCCTTTAAAGAACTAATCACTCTTTTGCATTCTATNTTAGCATTTCAAAAGCCAAGGACTCAATTAATATTTGTCTAACTTCTGTATCTGATATCATTCTATTTACAGCTGATGTTAATCTTTGTAAAAAATCAGTGAAGGCTTCTTTTGGGCCTAATATAATTTTAGTAAATGACTCAGTCCTCTTTCCTGATTCTTCAACCCTGTCTGAAATAGGTTGCTATACAACATCATGCCAAGGTGTGATCATCAAATCTAAACTGTCTTTGCAAATCAGCAAAGTTGGTCTTAGAAGTTTCCATGCCTGTTAGACTTACCTTGTTGTTCTTTGGCCCTAGTTTTCTCTTTCCACCATGTTTTCCATTGTAACTGAGGGTCACCTTCCAACATTGCTGTAGATAAATCTTTCCAGTCTTGTGAGATAATTCTGTTCCAAGTTGCCCATGAATTTAACATCTGTTTCACATAGGGTGAATACATGCCACATGAAATGACTGCTTCTTTAAGTCTCTTCACATCCAAAACTTCTACAGAATTCCAGTCAACTTCTGCATAGCCTTGGGGATGCTTATCATCTGGTTGTCATTCTTGTATGGTAACTGGATAAACAAAAGTTGGGTTTTCTAATAACCTTGGGCTGCTCCTCTTCAATTTCATAATACAATGGTATGGTAGATTCTACTCTAAATTCTTCTGTCTGTGTCTAAATATTTTTCCTATTTTCATTAGTAGGTCTTTCTAAGGCTTGTATTTTATCAGTTAAAGTTTTCTTATTTTCATCAGTAAGTCTAGGGGTTGTATCTTATTAGCCAAATTTTTATCATTTTCATTAGTATGTCTTTCTAAGTCTTGTATCTTATCAGTAGTAAATCTTTCTAGGCCTTGTATCTTATCAGTCAAACTTTTATTATTTTCATTAGGAAGTCTTTCTAAGGATTACATCTTATTAGTAAGTCTTTCTAAAGTTTGCATCTTATCAATAGTAAGTCTTTCTAACATTTGTATCTTATCAGCTAAATNTTCATATTTGGCACAATTATCAAACCATTTTTAAGGATAAATATGAATTACCAAACTGATAGTATTTAAAATCAATATTATGTCAATCCCAGCTAAGTGCTTTATCCCTTCATTTACTTTTTCCATTTGCAAGCCATTCATAGTAGCACTAAACAGTCTTCTAACTCCCTGCAATGTGATATTTCCAATTCTTAACATGGAAATGATTTTTCCCTTTTTAAAAAAAATCTAATTTCCCCTTTAAGAATTCCCATGTGTCTCACCATATCTGCTGACAGCCTAGGCAGAGCTGTGNGGGGGTAATCAGCTACAGTGCTGGCAGAGAGGGCGGGCACAGTGGGGTGCCCCAGCACATGCCTGGGCCACTGTGGCTGCTCATGCACTGTGGGGGGGAAGGGGATGAGCTGTGTGAAGAGCTAATGTAGGTAAACTGGTAGGAGAAAACTTGTGGAGTTGGAACACAGCATGAGAGAGGATGGAGTCTCCTGTGGCAAGTGGCAGAGGCTCCTCACCGTTTTGGCCTGATCTAAGACCACATGTGGATGCCAGATATTGTGACTTCTTTTATTGTTTTATTAAAAATAAAACCTGGAAGTTAAATATTAGGAAATCAACTTGAGAGATCCATGGAGCGATGGAGAAGTGATTATCTGCTCTCTTCTCCACCTTTCCCAACTGAGAAGGCCACGCATCTCCTTGAACCAAGGTCAAACTCCGTTGGCAGTCTTGGAGCAGCAACACAAGCAAATCTCCTGCAACATNTGAGTGTGGCCTTCTCAAAGTCCAGTCTGTTTCAAAGTCCCAGTGGTGTCTGTGTGTAGGGTTTTTGAAGATTGTATAAGGTTTGAAAGATTTTGGAATTTCCTTGCTTGACCAGTTTCCACGTGACCCTCTCCTCCTCTATTTTTATATCTCTTTTTGGTAGCTGAGATTATATGGTGATCCTGGAATTGAATGGGATTACAGCTTAGTAAAATAAAACCAGTAGCNCCTAGGTTTGTACAGGGGTTAGGATATTCCCATTTACTTAAAAAAAAAAAAGTCTGAAGCAAGTGTTGTTAATTGTTGGAGTTCTCAGTGAGGTTTCACCAAGACTCTGGAGTGAGGGGTATCTTTCCTTTCCCTTCCCATGTCTTCAGAAATTTCCCTGCCTTTCTATCCTGCCTCAGCCCAGTTAACTTTTGGTTCTGTCTTAGAAGCAAGCCTTATAAAACCTTATCATTCTTTATAGGAGAAAGTCAGTCTGGTGGTTNGAATGAGAATGACCCCCATTGGCTCATAGATTTGGATGCTTGGTCACCAGGAAGTAGCTTTATTTGAAAAGACTAGGGGTTGTGGCTGTGCTGGAGGAAGTATGTCACTTGGGGTGGACCTTGAAGTTTCAAAAGCCCATGCCAAGCTCAGAGTCTCTCTCTGCCTCTGGTTCAGGATGTAGTTATCAGCTACTGCTCCAGCATCTGCCTCCATGCTGCCATGCTTTCTCCATGACAATATTCGATTAAACCTCTGAAACTGCAAGCAAGCTCCCAATTAAATGTTTTCTCTTATTGTAGTTGCCTTGGTCATGGTGTCTCTTCACAACAATAGAACACTGACCAAGACAGTCATCATGTCTTCAAATAAAGCAACAAAATCCTAAAACGCTGAGTATTTTCTTAAAAGTAAACCCACTTTCTTCTTGGTTTTGTTGAGACAAGGGTCTGGCCATGTATCCCAGGCTGGCATCGAACCCATGATCCTCCTCCTTTAGGCTCCCAATACTGGGATTACATGTATGCACCACCAGGCTTAATGCTATATCTACTTTTTAAAATGAACAAAACTATTTCAGTACAAAATGGCCGTCTGGTAAAGCACTGAAGTTTACATATAACTGGCATAAAAAGAGGAAAGAGGCAGAAAGAGAGAAATTGTGTCACCATATGTCAAGGGAGAAGTAATTTCCACAAACACCAGGAAATGGCCAGGTCCATCAGGATAACAAAAAAGGGGGGGGGGACATCATAAGGAGACTCCCAGGGAATACACCAAGCAGAGCTGAGGAGGAAGGAGAAAGGACAAATTCTGAGAACAACCCTCCATTCCTCAGGGTCACANAGCCAGTTCAGCTGCTGAGAACTTTGCTGGCTGAGGGCCAAGCTGGAGCTTTCTATAGTATGCAGAAGACAGTTTTATTACCTAGTGAGTAAATAATCTGCCCAGAATGGGGCTGTCCATGACCAGAAGCAATGCAGTCACATGCTGACTGACCAGAACATCTATTGTCTTCAGGGACTGTAGCAGGCTGGTGACCCAGGGTTCCTCATGTAGAACTGCAGGAAGGAGTCCATAGATCAGACAACAGGACAGTGCTTATGTTCAGGCTTGCTTTCAGAAAACTAACTTCAAAGAAGAGCACAAGAGAGAGAGGTGTCTCCCATTCGTGACAAATTCTAGAGAGCTCTGGAAACCTTCAGTACACAAACAGTTTGCTCATCCTTATAGAGCTGTCAGTAAGATGAGATTCTCCTAGCTTTAGTCTTTTACAAGTTGGNGTAACAAAGGATGTTTTCTCATAAAAACAAACCTAGCAGCCCTGGAAACGCCTCCCAAGAAGCATGGATCTCCAGAGGATTGTGGATTTACAAGTGAGCAGGAAACAGAAAGCCTCTGAGACAACAGGAAGTAATCTTGCTGGCTCCAGAGCAAATCCTCCAGCAGGAGGCACAGCGGTGGGACCTTTGGAGAANGGAAGATCCTGCACACACAGACAGAAAACTTCTGAGGACAGAAGGCCCTGCTAGAACANAGGTTAAAAACCAAGCCTGGCAATAGGGAACATATTTAAGACTTGTGTCCAAAATATATAAAGAGTCCTCACAAGTCAATGAGGAACAGGCAGGATGCTCTATGTGTTAGTCTCTTTAACAAAGTAGAATATTGTAATGTGAAGGCTTTTTACCNTTTGTGATGATGCTCTTTTTGCTGAATCTGTTGGCTTGGAACAGATTCTACTCCACTTTGGCTCTGTTTAGCTTGAGGATCTGTGGGGCAGCTGGTTGCTGCATTTTGTTTGCATTTTAAACTTAATTTTTTTTTCAGTACTAGACATTGAACCCAGGGCCTCGTGTATGCCAGGAAAGCTCTGTACCACTCGGCCATACACACACACTTGTCTTTTATAAATTTTGAGGCAATGTCTCACTAAGTTACCCAAGCTGGTCTTAAACTTACATTGTCTTGCCTCAGCCACNTGAGTAGCTAGGATTACAGGCCTGAATTATAACTTTTTGTTTTTTTAATTGGTATATTTGTGTTTGTTTCTGGGACAGATGGTTAACATAAAANCACAGCTCTCATCACAAAGAGNATAACGGAAATTTATTCTGGGTCCAAATATGAATGACCCAGAACACGGATTCCGATTACTCTGGGTTCCATATTCCAATGTGGCATCAGTTCACGAAATGTTATAATCACAGAACAAAGAAAGCCGCAGATGAGGGCATTTTTCAAGCACACTAATGGAAACATCAGGTGTGTGTGTGTGTTTGTGTGTGTGTGTGTGTGTGTGTGTGTGTTGGGGGGTGGTTATAGCAAAGCAGGAGAGTTCTGTTATGGGGCTCAGATGCTGTCTGATGACACTCCTAACTTTTGGTTGGTGGAAGTTAGTATCTTGCTAAATTAATACATTCCAAAGATTTCACCTGTTAGTCATAGGATGATAGGTCAGAAAGAGGTGAGCAAGGAATGGCCATAAAGGGCGCTAAGGATAGCCCAAGGTAAGTGGTAATCAGGCTTTGCGCTCGCAACATTCCACTCTCTCTACAGCCAATCGGCCTTGCAGAAGGCTCAGNGGAAGGTGAGGTTCTTTCCAGGAACTTTCATTCTCAATAGTATAATTCTGTCCCTATTTACAAAATATGCTGGCAGATACAAGTGGTAAAACCACTTTGTAAAAATAAACAAAGTTTGTATTTTACTTGAAATTTGCCATACTGGAAAATTAAAAATATTAACTCTGCAGATTGCAGGGTGTTTCCTTACATTTGGCTTCTAAGCACAACAACAATGCTGACTAAAATCTCTGCTGCATTTAATATTTTAGATCATATAATTTCATCTGGTAAAACATTTGAGGGCTTTGGAGATGGCCCAGCAAGTAATGGTGCCTGCCACCAAGCCTGACAACCTGAGTTCAGTCTCCAGGATCCCCACAGTGGAACCATAGACTGAATCCCACTAGCTGTTCTCTGACCTCCACATGCATGCTGCTGGTACATGTGTGTGCACATTTGTGTACTCAAGTGCACACATACATTCTAAAATGTTCAAAACATTTGTGGCTTAATTGAAAAACAAAACAAAACAAAAAGATAAAAGATNTGAGCAGACAAGCCCCAGAGAGACTGTCTATACAGCCAAAAACATGACCAGGATTCAACCTTACCATTCACCAGGAGCACAAGATTCTAGAGAGACGCCAGTCTTTCTCCAGAATGGCCAACATGAGCAAGGAACCTGATGTCAGCTACTGGTAGGAGGAGAGAAGAAGGCGGGGGGAGGAGGAGGAGAGAAGAGGGACGGGGAGGGGCAGAGGGAAGGAGGGAGNAAGGGAAGAGACCCTCATACTGCCTAGATTAGCCTGAACTAGTTCCTTGACCAGGCTGATCTCAGACTCATGGAAATCCTCCTGCTTCAGCCTCCTGAGAGGTGTAAGCCATCATACCCGATTAGGAATGTTCATTTATTTCATGAAAATTCACTGGGTTAAGTTCCTCCACAATTTCTGTCCTCTTTCTGGCTGTGGTACTCCTGCTTAAAGGTGTTGACTTTGATTATTCTCTAGTTGGACAATTTGNTCACCTGCCAGCTGAGCCTCCTGTGAAAGACAATGACTCCTGTCAAGTCACTGCCTGATGAGTCTTGGAGGGGAAGTTGTATCTGGAGTTAAGAATAATGACTTGTTATAATTATAATCCTCATCACAAAAGGATCCTGGCAGGTTACATACTCAATCAAATAAGTTACGAAAGTGGCGTGATCTCCAAGTGTGTTCTTCCTCCTCAGCATGTGGGAAAACAGTGGTGTAGGAACAGTCCACTACATTTTTCATGTGTTTGCTTCAATTAAGGGGTGACTCTTCTCTGGATGTGGGGAATTAATCTGACTTANGTTACAGAAAGCACAGGGTCCTTGTGTGCTTTAATACAGAGACTCTGTGAGTTGGAGAAGATGAGGCCCCCAAGTTTAGTACTGAGATGTTTAAAGTAGTCATGAGAGGCTACGTCACGAAGAAGGCACACATTACTTGTGTTGGTGACAGCAGACAAAAATTTTAAAAACAGATAGTTGAGCAAGTGTAGTGAGGAGACTCCCCATGCAGAGAAAGAGAGAGAACTTTTCAAATTGGGTGACAGTATGATATTCTTATCTTTATTTTTATAGTTTTACTTATTTCTTTTTAATCATCTACCTGTCTTCACAGAACTTGTGAATTATTCAAGTAAANCCAGAGTATGAGCAATAAGTCCCATTCTCAATGTTTGAATTTCAAAAAATAGCAAAACTTGGGACAATTATTTCAGATATATATAAGACCAAAGGGCCGGGGAAACTTGAAAACATTCCCTTCCTCTGCTAGAGTTGGNATTTGGTCCAGAGAGCAGAACCAATATTAAGGGAAAGGGGGGAACTTCACCTTGTTGGTGGCAGATTTCCTCCATCTTGCTGCCATTTCTGTCCCCAGTAAAGGAGTTAGTGGAGAATGTCCCACTGCAATTACCCTCATTTTGTAGGGTGGGGAGGTTGTAGCCCAATGATTCTTTTCGATCAGACTGAAGAACCATTTTCCAAAAGAATGAAAAAGAGGACCAGAGTGTAATGAGTGAAATGTTAGCAATGAGATAAAAGAGAATTTTATTCTATTATCTTTTGGTCTTCTGGCTGACTCACCAAGTACGCTACCAGTGGCTGGGGTCTGGGCCAGGCACTTCTAGGTTCTTGGTTTTTTATTTAAAGAACTGAAACTAGGGACTCACAGATTTGCAAAAGAAGCAAGGTAACTATTTGGTGCAAAGCGACAGTGTAGGTTATACAGGAATACACTATCAAGACTGACAGTGGGTCANGTGAGTGAGAGTACTTAAGAGCCCCAGGCTACAGCCTGGCATCTCTTTTTATGGGATATAAGGGAAGGAGGGGCTGGTTACNAAGGGAAGTAGTTTGAGTGGTTCTCTATTTTGATTCATTAGATTATATAATCATTTCTCTACTACACATTCCCTTCCCACAATGCATCTGATTTTAATCCATAAGCATAAAATGGTAAATAGGAGATTTTTCCTAAAACATTACTTAAAGGACATAGCTTTATCTTGCTGTGCATGCACCCCAAACTAATTCAGAATTGATCAACTCTTCTATTATTCCTACCTAGATATGTTTGGAATGCACTTGAATAGAAGCTATTTAAACTCGATTGTCACCATGGGTGGAGAAACTCAGCACTGTTCAAAGATGGGAGTATGTGTGACCTGATAAGGGGGTGGGGGAAGTCGAGGGGCTCTGAGGTTGCTAGGTGCACTGTACATTTTTATGTGCAAGATATGTACAGGAAAAGGAATAGGTTGCATAGCACATTATTACAAGGTGTGTGTGTGTGTGTGTGTGTGTGTGTGTGTGTGTGTAAAGCCCAAAACCAAATGAAGTCCCAAGTAACTATCTCCTATGCTTGCCTGCCTCACCTTGGCTGCTAGATACCTTCTGGGTCCAATGTCACTTGTTCTAGACAGCCCTGGGAAGGTAAATATGGTTGACACTGGTATCTTGTCCAACAACTAACTGCTTTGTCACCACACTCCTTCAGAACAGAACCCTAATCTTGTTATCTGTCTTCCTCTGTATTTTACAGACAGTCCCAGCCTCAACCAGGGGCCCCAGCCAGAGGAAGGACTCTAAGAACTCTTGGCTCACAGTGGTCTCTCCAGGGGCTGCTTAGATTATGGTTTCCAATGAACAAACTCCAGACTGATACCTGAGAAATGTTAGTGGTGACTTCTGGGAAAAGCCACTGTCTTAGACTTATGTGTGGCCCAGTGATTGCTCAGTTGCTGCAGCCTACCTTGCCACTAGCCTGAAGCCAACACTGCCATGCTGAGACAAGAGGAGTCTCGCTTGTTCTGACACTATTCATCTTCTACCTCGACCACCATTCAGACTCTATTGTGGAGAGAGTTTACCTGATTATTATACAGGCCTGTTTGAGACAGGGATTTCTACTAGCTGCAGACAACTGAGACAGAAGCTCAGTGTGCAAAGTTCGAGGCCCCCTTACCATTCACTGTTTAGTGAAATCAGACCAGGCCAGAAGCAAGATTGAAGCTCCCAAAGCTGCTTTAGGATCTTGTCTTCTGGCTTTCCTGTTTGTGGTAAGCGTGGGCACCTTGCACTGTGGCATAAAACCCACAGTCATATGTTAATGGTATTTAGAAATGGGACCTTTGGGAAAGCAGAACCTGTAGCCAGAGGTTTCTCCAGATGAATCTCTCCTACCCATGGTCCTGCAGCCACTTATAAAGTAAACACACAGAGGCTTATATTAATTATACACTGCATGACCTATAGCTCAGGCTTCTTGCTAGCCTTCATCTTAACTCANCCCATTTCTGTTAATCTATACATTGCCTGCCACATGGATTCATAGCATTACCTGTTCTCTCACATCTTGCTTCTCCTGGCAGCGGCTTGAAGCATCTCCTTTTTATTCCAAACTGTACATTTTGTGTGTGCTTCCCTCCCATACTTGCTTTTTTTTATTGTATATCTTCACAAGGAGTGATTACTAATAACTACAGGACAAAGTCAACATTAGGTGTCTTGAAATCTCTTCTACCAAAGAAATTAGTTTATTGCCTTCCCATTTAGCCTCAGGCAGATTCTTAGGACATAGACAAAAGGCAGCCACAGTCTTTCCCAAAATATCACAAGAAGAGTTTCTATCCCAGGTGTTAATATTGTTCCCTTTTGAAGTCCCTTAAGCTTGGCCTCCATTGTCTACACTACTCTCAGCACTATTCTCTTCCAAGCTCCTACTAGGATGGTCCATTAAGTCCTGCTAACAGTGTTCAACTGCTTTTCTAGATCAAAGTCTTTCACATTTCAACAGAGCAAGGTTAGCAACACCCTACTCCTGGTACCAATTTCTGTCTTAGTTGACTTTTTATTGCTGTGATAAATGAATGATCAACACAATTTATAAAAGAATGTGTTAAATTGGGATTCACAGTTTTAGAGAGCTGGAGTTCATGACCATCACGGAGGGGAGCACAGCAGTAAGCATGATGNTGAAGAACAAGGTGAGAACTCACATCGTGAGACACAACCATGAGGCAAAGAGAGAGAAAAAGAGAGNAGGCCACATAATGTGAGTCTTTTGAAATCTCAAAGCCTGCCCCCAGTGCACACTTCCTCCAGCAAGAACACACATCTTAATCCTTCCCAAACAGTTCCACTAACTGGGGAGCAAGTATTCAAACATTTGAGCCTATTGGGGCCATTCTTTTTCAAACAATCATAATCCCTTGGAAGAAAGTTGCAATGATTCTCAACTGCTGTCAGAGGTGTAATCTAAGCTCTAGGACACCCCAGAGAACAGCCCAACTCCAACTTTATCAGAGAAAGGATTCCTAGGGCTTCCTTCTCAATCCCATTATCTGATGCTTTGACTCAGCAAAGCAGGGAACTCAGAGCTTTGACACACACTCAGCTGTTTCCCATGTGGTGACCCAGGGACTCTGCCTGGGGGACTATATTCCTGATGCCAGTTGTTTCTCTAGCCTGGAGCAAAAGCAAAATAGACACCAAAGTCAAGGCTCTGAAGAATCTGGGCTGTCTAGCCTGGCTTCATTGAATCTCTTTCTTCCTTTATAAACTGAGACTGACATTGCTCAGCTCTCCAGCTGTTGATGGGGTGCCATGCCAGTGTGATGCAGCTTCATTGATTTGTCTGATTATTGGTGCTATGGTTATGGGGTTATGTGGTTAAGAACCAGAGCCTGTCCGTTTTCCCCAAGGCTTGGCCAGTAGGGCTCTCATGGTGGGCCCAAGAATTCTTTAAGAAGCCATTAAGCTCTTCATCCGACACTGTCAGTTTGGTGTATGCCTGCTTGTCCTCCCAGATGAGCCTCTTGAGAGTTGCCTAGAAGCCAGAGGCTCACACAGTTAAAATGAGGGCAGTGGGTGCTCTTATTTNGATAGGGGCATCATAGCCTCTTCTATCCTGAACAAGCAGATGGTAAGGACAGAAATTCCTAAGAAGCACTTCTAGACAAATTCTCAAATAACCCATTCATCCAACACACATTTATGGAGTGCTCACTGTGCCTAGGACTCAGTAGTGGTTCAGAATTAGTTTCTGGACCCAGGCGTCATCTCTTTACCTTATAGGAACACATTGAGATTGTGAGTCTGGAAGAGAATAGAGTAACAGGNGGAAATTTTGGTCCAAATTTCTCCTTCTCTTCCTGTAATCTTTTCTTCTCCAGGCCATCAGGCAGCAGACAATTGCCCTCATGAGTCTCTGTGCAAAGCCCCATTGTCTTCCCCTTCTGTTCCCATACTGTGGACACACTCAGAGATAATGATATCAACAGACATTCTCCAGTGTCAGGACAGTGCTTCCCAGTCTGAGACAAGATGCATGCAACTGATTTGAACCTGGCAAATGTGTTAGACTACACAGTAGAGCAAATTGAAGGTTGTCCTTATGGACCAAGGGTATGCCAATCTAGTCTCAGTGAGCTTGAAGACAGCACTGTGGGTTTGCATACAACCCCTTAAAGNAGATGCCCAAGAAAGATGGGAGAATGAGGGTCTACTGTGTCCATCCCCAGCCTATGCAGTTCACCTACATTTTNCTCTAAAAGAAGGAAAATGCTTTTGTCCTTTGTATGTAAAGAATNCTGCATTGTTCTCAGCCTTCTNCCTAGGCCATTTCCTTTTGAAGCAGAGAAATNGTGCTGGTTTTTGCAAACCAACACAAACTGGGNTCACCTGGGAAGAGAGAACATCAGTTGAGGAATTGCCTCTATTACGNAGGCAAGATTGTGGGGTATTTTTTGCAGTGCTACCCATGGGCAGGTGGTCCTGGATTATGTAAGATAGCAAGCTGAGCAATCTGTGAAAAGCAAGAGAGTAAGCAGTGTTCCTCTGTGGCCTNAGCTTCAGCTTCTGCCTCCAGACTCCTCCTTGAGCATCCTCAGTGGTGGACTGTGTGTTGTAGACNTGTAAGCCAGTTCGGTTTGGGTGCGTGTTTTGTCACAGCAACAGAAATCAAATGAAGGCAGCCATCTCCTGCAGCTTTGATTGCCTTTGTGTCCATCCTGGTCCCTTTTTGATATCATTTAACTCTCTCCTCCAGTTCAAAACTGGATATGATCAACAAAGTTCTGACTAAGACCCAAAGGAGCAGGGTTATGTCCAAGAGACGGCTAGANACGATTTTAAACAGGTCTCTGAATGTTGTTGCTCTTTGGGCAGACAGCTCAGCTAAAGCCTCAGATACAGCAAACATGCCAGGGAAGGGGCTGTCACAGCTCTAGAGCTGTAGCCAAGTCCTCCTAGGT
>LZPO01076066.1:129470-139911 GCA_001675575.1 Neotoma lepida | reverse complement strand
CTTCTGGTGATGTGTTGTCTGGATACAAAATATTCATACTGTTATTTATATTTTACAAATGAGATCTCTAGCACCATTGGGACTAAGTAGGACAGGCACTTTGTCATCCTGTGAAATTATCATATATAGTGTTTTGGGTTTTGTTCACAGTTACTGGCTCANAACAGCCTCTCTAAAGCTGGTTACAAAACCCTTAATTTCCCCTTACTTGTCTCTCTTGAATATGGCCATAAAGGAATTCTTCAAACTAACCTGGTGTGATAGTTGGACNTAAGACCCTCTGAATTCTTTAAGGGTCCTGCTCCAAACCCTGATGGAGCAGTGTTTCACAAAGNGACCAAGAAGAGTCCNAATAGATACCNCTTAGGTCTCTTCTGCTAGCAGTCTATGTCATGAAGTCTGTAGAAAACCCAAAGNACAAGGGTGGCAGAGCTTCTNGACAGCTAAACAGGTAGCAGTTCCCGGAGGATGGTGTTCGTAGAGGGTACTGGGACTCAGTACCCTGTCCCACGCACATCACCCTATGNATTGCTTCCTCTGTGTTCCCTGAAATGTCCTTTATAAGCAACTGGTAAATGTCAACTTACAAATGTCCTTTATAAGCAATTGGTAAAAACGAGCATTTTCTCAATTTCTTTGAGTAGCTTGAGAAAATTAATCCAGGAGAAGAAGTTATGAGAAACACAGGCAAAAATTAACGAGGGCTTGTAAATGTCATTCCAGGGTAGAGGCAGTCTTGGAAGAGAGCCCTCAATCTGTGGAGTCTGATACTATCTCCAGGTAAATGTGGTCAGAACTAGATTGAAGTCGAGGATACCAGTGGCTCTCTGTTTCGGCACCNATTGCTGGGTCACAGCATTGCTTGTGTTGTGAGAGAATANTGTGCTTTTCCTAGGTGTCTATCTGCAGAAATCATGTTCTTGTCATGTTTTCAAAACAGCACAAATATCCTCAACAGTTATATAATATGGNACGATAATCAGGACTACAAGAACACCAACATATGAACTATTTCAGTGGCTTGAAGGGTAATATTTTATTAGAAAAAAAATCAGTAAAACTTTTGAGTTGGCAATTCCTAGCAGAAAATTACTGCAAACAGCTAAATATCAGCATGTTCCCCAAGTTCCCTTTTTAGGATAGACATACGACTTCTATCACCAGAAGAGATGACATTTTATAGCAAAACCCAACTACTTAGCAGGGAAGAAAACATAGCTATTGGTTACTCAGGACATGTCTACATTTTGCTTTTGGGAAGGAGAGGAGAAAGAATAAACCGCTATTGAGTATTTGTGGTGAGGAGACATTATCGGGCACCTTTTCACTCCAGAAGGCTAGTCCTAATGGTTAGGATGTCCCATGGTCCTCTTATAACTCTGTGGAACAAGGAGCAACCTGCATGGTGTTTCTGAGCCACTGTGAGATCAGAATCAAAAGATTAAGGGTGTGAGGACCCCAGAGACACTAGACAAACCTCCATTCTACAGAGGAGGAAGTTCGGGGCCACAAAAAACCCTCATTAAAATTTAATTAATTTACCACACCAAGTGTTTATTAGTTCAATGACTATTTATCACACACCCACTGCACCCACTGTGTGTACTGAGTCTCTCCTTTTTCCTAGGTACTCCAAAAGGCTTGTCTGATGGAGGAGAGCTCCAGTGCTAGTAGGGGCCAATCTTATGTAGCATATATTACAGAGCAGTGAAATGTGTTCAAACACAGGACACAGAGGAGTCCACTGCTTCTGGCATAAGACATAGCCTAGAAGACGATTTCTTAAAAATATCCATCAAATAAAATCATCTATAATGCTAGGTGACGTCAGGGAAAACATATTTTGGCCATGTAAGTTTTTAAAATGGCGATTTGTTTTCTCAAAGACTCACAATGCATATTCTTGTGTTGAAGAAGCCCATTACTGAAGTCCTGAGTTTAAAATGCTTTTCAAATTTATTTGAGTGAGAAAAATATCCTCAACTCAACCTTTTCCCCTTACTTCTTGTTTTCTTCCTCCCTTTTCTTCTCTTGTATAGAACATTTGTTTGCCTCCCATAGAATGGTCATGTGTCTGTAGGATACCATTTAGGAAATCAGAAGGCTCTATTAGATAAGACATCATATTCTCAAAGGATCCAGTTAATAGAGGTTTACTGTAATTCCAAAGAATGATTGGAATAAACGTCCCAGTAGTAATAAATGCATAACAATCACATATGGAGAAAGTTGAAGCAATAATGAATATAATTGGGGGAAATTTGATTATTAACCAGAAATGAAGTAATTGGAGATGTAATGTAACAGATAGTTGCTTCCTGCTTTGCCTCAATGAATCTGATGCCTGGTATAAGAAGTAATCCAGAAGCAGTAAGGTTTTATAGCAAACNTATTTAGGGAAGGTCTTCAAGATGCTAATAAATACAGGATGAGCCTCTGAATATAAAGGCACTTTATCTTGGTGGAAAGAGAGTGGGGAGTGATGTAACAGTTCCTTCTTCATGCTGTTCTGCCAGCACCAGGGCTACAAAGCCTCTCCTGGACAAGTCAGGTGCCGGGTATTTTTATTGAAATCTCATTTCCCTCAAAATGATTGCCATGCAACATACTTTTGCATATGATTTTACTGTATTTATTCTATTTCCTGTCATTTGCTTAGCATAACACACACACACACACACACACACACACACACACACACACACGCATGCACACACACTTTCCCCATACAACCTTGCTAACACTTCTGCACTGCAGAAATGACCTAAGTTTAATCTGGAAATCACACTTGGGGACAAGTTAAATGAAATGTGTGTTGTCAGATAAGCATCAGTCAGAGCACTAGATAGTCTTATTGGTTGGATTTTTCTTGCATTGCTCTACTGTGTTTTGTTTTCTAGTCTTTTTTATGGTTGTAGACAATAATTCTAGGTAGCTAATAAAATCTAATAACTAATAATGGATAGCTCAACAAAGTGCTCTTGCAAAAAGCCCTATTTCATGTTCAAATTTTATCTATTATCTATCTATCTATCTATCTATCTATCTATCTATCTATCTATCTATCATCTACCTATTTATCATCTATTTCTTTAGTGTCTCACATAGCTCAGACTTGCCTCAAACTTGCTACATACCAAGGATGACCTTGAACTCTTAATCCTCCTGCCTCCACATCCCAACTGCTGGGATTACAAGCATGCATTATTATACCTGACTTCCTTCTTAAGTAATTGCTCCTATAACCCTCTTCTATGCTTCTCCCATATTTTATTTTATTATAGTATCTGTCTTTCAATCATCTCTTACAGTAAAATTTTCTTTGTAAATCATACTGGTCTTGATTTTCATATTTATGACAGTACTTCCCACGTCATAATGAATTTATCTGTTTGTCTGTATCCCTCTGTAGACAGTGAAAAGTTAGGAGTGTTGTGTGACAAAACTTTTTCTAGGGAGATGCAACCCACACATCTACTCACCCCAGATAGGGAGCCCATGACGGACCAGAGTACAGATTACACCAAAGTCCAACTTGGTGAACCAGTGAGTTTTATTGGGGTTACAGGAGTTACTTATAGGAGCAGAAATGACTCAAAGACAGTTTCATCACCAAGACACCCCCCTCCCACCCCCCAGTATGAGTGACAGCTCATAAAGCTGGGAGTCTGGAGCACAGTGCACAGCCTGCAGGCAGCTCAATAGTTGGAGAGTGTCCTTTTCAGTCGCCTCAGGTGGTGTAAACCACTTTCAGGCAGCTCAGCTGGTTTCTGCCTCTTCCAGGCAGCTGGTCTGGTCTCAGAGTCTTCTTTGCAGCTTGGCTGGTCTGAGAGTTTTCTTTGTGGCCTGGCTTCCTCCTGTCTGAGGGGGAACTCTCAGCTTTTATTGTTTACTCTGTCAGGGAGGAGCCTAGTGAATCTGGTCATTTTCAGGGACTTCCTGAAGCTATTTTGAGCTATTTATCTTCCTGCTTAAGGAACTTCTTGAAGGATGGAATGTCTTAATCTCAGAGGAAACAGTTACGCTGTCTTGTTCATTATAGAATTCCCAAATAGCTGTCAGAGTAGACAGTGAATAAGTGTATCATACACCATCATGTTGAATTGATACCTAGAGTCATTGAGGTTGCTACACCTCTTCACATACATAACTTGCTGGCCTATGGCTGCCTTCTTGATCTGGTACTTGAGACTTAAACAGCTTGCTCATGGACTCAAAGACAAGGTTTCTGGATTCAGAGCAGACTCAAGCGCCCTTTTCTTTCCATAAGCCATGCACATAAACTTCTTGAACCCAGGACTACATGCCATTCCACCCAGCTGCCTTTCTGGAATGTCTCAAGTAACCCTTGTTCTTATAACTGGCATCTTCTCAATACTCAAGAGCCTCAGGTCTCCAAAAGACAGATGCACTTATGTTTCAACCAGGTCAACTACTGGACCAAGCTATTGTTTGTGGGCTACCATACGGCCCCTGACAACAAACTTACAGTGAGTGAATGGGTCTGGGTTTAACATCTCTAGTTTCCTTACCGTTATTATTATCCATCTGCCAGGAGTTCACATTAATCTTACTTTACATATTTATGTTTTTTATCTTTGATATAATACCTTTACATCGTGTGTGTGTGTGTGTGTGTGTGTGTGTGTGTGTGTGTATGTATGCATGTGTGTGTATATGTATACTTGGGTTAGGATATTCCTCAGGTCTNGTCCACTTTTTTGACTGAAACAGCATCTCACTGGCCTGGAGACCACCAAGAAGCTTGGGCTGTTAGGTTAGTGATGCCCAGAGAGATACCTGTTTCTGCCTTCCCAGCACTGGGAATACAAGTCTCCACCACCACACCTAGCTTTTTATAGATGTGGGGATCAAACTCAGGTCCTTGTACTTGAAAGAGAAGCAGTTTACTTACTGGGCAACTCCCCAGCCACCTTGATGTCTTTCTGAGGTCCAATGCTCTAACATGTTTTTATTTGTCTTAGGTTTACTTGAATAATTTGAAGACATTTCATGGGTTCTAGGCTATGGTCCTATTGCTAATATAAAGTGGTTGTGATCTTATAGAAGCATCTATATTCCCCAGGTAGTAGCCAGCCTAGATGATCTGCTTCCTGTCTTGGGGGTTGTTGGTGGCCAGTGCACACAGTTTCCCTCCATCAACCTTTCCAGTACTGTCAGACAGAAGATGGCCATTGTTTTCATCCCAGAACACCAATGCATGCAGCTTGCTTTCTTCCATTTCAGTAATTGCTTTTCTCTTTCAGGAAGGCTTGTTTCTTCTTTATCTGTATTATTGTTTTCCTTTAAAACCATGAAAAACAAAACATTGTTTTCAGGCTCAAAGCAAATGAAACACACTACCATGGAGGAGTCTCATACAGAATGCCAGTCTCGTCCTCAAACCACACATTTTATTATTACCCTAAATCATTTTTCCAAGTCTCAATTGTTTCAACCATATAAAGAGTTTTTGTCAACTTGAAGGACAAGGGACTTAGCAGAGATGATGTTTCTTCCCTTTGATATCCATCCATTCCCTTGGTAACGGATTATCCTGGAACTCATCTATCATTATGAAACCAATGGAAGGGAAAAAGTCTAAAACAACACTCAAGGTGGCCATTTGCAAAAATACCCTTGGAAAGTCATGCTCGAACAGTTCTAAAATATAGGTCAGATCAGTTACATGAACACCTAGGACAGTACTTTCAGGCACTAAATGCTGCTCATAAAATATTAAGAGGCATTTAAAGTGGTTTTAAAACTCAGTACAAATAAAAAATGGAAAAAAATCCAAATGGTAACATAAATCTAATTTCTATATTTAGTGCTGAAAAAAAATCACAGAAATCCCTTGGCCAATCATTGTGGAAAATTTAGGTTTGGCATCATAAATGTTGAAGTTCCTGTAGTGCTAAATTGCTCAAATCAGGTCAAGAACTTTCTGGAAAAAAAAAAATCAAGGGAAAATGATATTCTGACTGTTTTGTCATAGTAAAGGGTAATTTAAGATATTTATATGTTAATCAGGTTCTTTGATCTGATTTAATGGGTGGTGAAGTTCTTCATTTGATCATTTGTCAAGTGAAGTCAATTAGGTTGCATAATTTTCACTTAAAAAATTAAAATACTTACATCATTTCCCCCTGCCCTCTCCTATTTCCAAACCCCTCTCTCCACCACGATTTCTGTCTTCTTTGTGTATCTTTGTTGCCCAGGAAAAAGAGATTCAAAATGCTAGTGATGATACATTGAACTCTTTGGATCAGGAATTATGGCTGTTTAAACTGTTATATAATTTATGATATTAGTGAGGAAANCAGGATGGAGTAATGGCAACTTTAAGAGAAATGCATTTTTCAAGTTTATAGTATGTTAATAATTACTACTTACAAATTATCTCTATTCATTAATGAAGTTTCCCTAAGGACTCTTAGTGCATTACACTTATTAGCCTCAAACTCTTTCACACGTGTGAGCAAATAACTAAAGAGTGTCTTCCAAGAGCATTTGTCATTTAGATTTTTTATAGCCAGATGGGTCTTCTCTTGATTGAGTGCCTTTTGGAGATTAGATTCTGGAAAACAGCTCTGTCCATTGAAAGTCACACACTAAATCACTTCAAGTTTCATGATTTCCAAGAGCAATTAAACATTCACAAAAAAATAGTCAAAGTCCTCACTGTTGCCAACAGTCTCTTCATTTCCCACGGCTCAGGGAAAGGAAAACAATTTATCTCCTCTTGTTTCTGCTCTGTTTTATGTCAACTACAGTGTGTGGTGTTAGGGTTGAATATGCGATGTTCCCCACAGGTTGATGTGGTGATGTTCAGTCCCCAGCTGGTCGTGTTGAGGGAGGGTAGGTGGAGACTTTGGGAGATGGGCTTAGCTAGAGGACACACTTTGGCAGTGTCATTGGGGTTGTGTCTTGTTCTGGCACATCTCTGCATCGTCCTCTACTTCCTGCTCATCACCAGATGAACAATCTCCTCCTCTCTGTGTCTCTGCCGTTATGATATTGTGCCTCATTATGGGCCCAGCCAGAATCAGAAGTTAAGGCCTCTGGACCGAAATTGCTGAATCTGTGAGCAAATCTATGTTTCCTCCCACAGGTTGACTATGTCGGGCATGTTGTCACAGTGTGGTAAGAAAANGAATTCATATACCGGTGACAATTTCTTCACTCATCATGTTCTTCAACAACAAATCTCCACGTTTTTATAATTTACTTGAAAAAGGAAGGGAAACAACACAGAAATTGCTGTTAGAAGTTTGCATTTATTATTCTTGTTATGCCGTCTTCAAAAACAGTTCAGATTGTGTCTTGGTTCAGGCAAAATTCCTTAAGTGCAACTTTCGGTTTTTCATGTTTCTGAGAAAGGAGATTTCCGAAGCACCAGGTTGACCATGACCCAGACAGACCATTTGCTCGGCATTTCCAGTAGATCAGTTCCCTTCATAATTTCATTGGTCATGTATTGGCCATCAATCCATATCTTCCTGCTACAAACCCTATTATAGAGGAATCCAATCTCACAGAGCACATGCCTTTGCATTCAATTAAGAAAAGTGCTTCACTTCCCAAACTTTGGATTATAGTAAGATTGTCCCACAGAGAAATTAGATTTCTGCCCTGGAAATAGGGAGCAGAATTGCAGGGCTGGATTATAGCTCAATTCATTCCGTAGGAGAAGCTGCCATGGACCTCAGTCGAGCCATACCAGCATGCATTCTTTACTCTCTCTTTTATTTGGTTTTCTATACAGAACTTACCACTCCTTGACAAAGCATGTTTGTCTGCTTGTGCTCCCTAAAGATCTTTCCTGCTTTTCCCTTCTGTGCTCAGGCTGAGGACAGAAGAGGCTTGATTTCATTGTTTGATCCCTGGTGACTGAAACAGTAGGTGACAAATAAATGTTTCTTGAGCACATAAATGGATGCTGTGTGTTGTATAAGCCCAGGGAACTGCTCATTTTTTAGATAAAAAAATAAATAGAATTCTGATAGGAGAACCTCAAGAAAAGACTTGTTATGGCTTCTTGCCTATGTTTTAAGAATAAATGAGAATTTTTCTATAAGCAGGACCAAAAAGACATTATTTTATATATATATATATAGTTTTATTTTTACATAATATATCTTGATTATAGTTTCCCCTTCCTCTGCTCCTCCAAGTTCCTCCCCACCTTTCCTTCCATCCAACCTGCCACTTTCTGTCTCTCATTAGAAAGCAAATAGGTTTCTAAGAGATAATAATAAAATAAAATAAAAATATAATGAGAGAAAACAAAAACAAACATACCAGAATAGGACAAAACAAACATAAGGAAGTGAGCTCAAGAAAATGTGCAAGAAACTGACACAGACTCAGAGACCCATTCATTTGCACACTCAGGAATCTCATGAAAACACAAAATTGGAAGCCACAATATATATGCAAAGGACCTGTAGGATAAAAAGAGAGACAAAATGAATAAAAAATAAAAGTAAAAATAAAAATGGAGAAGATCAAATTAACAAAAGAAAAAAGAAAAAGAAAAGAAAAGCCTTGACACAATGTTACGAGACAAGGAGTCTCCAAGGATGCCTTTGGGTTCATTTTCTATTGGCCATCTCCTGCTGGGCATGTGGCCTACGCTTAAGAGTAGACCCTTCATCCTGGCTAGTGTTCTTGGTACCAGAAGGTACTCTGCACACCACCAAAAGAGAAAGGTAAACACCAATCCAGACACAAACCCTTCAATCTGCAGTGGNGTACTGTCTAAAAGATATCCTAACGAAATGGTGGCTCAAAACTTATGGGAGTAACCAACCACCAATAATTGATTTGACTTAAGGCCCACTCCATGAAATGGAACCTGATACAGCTTGGATGACCAAGAATCTGAGACTAGATAGCCTACAGATCTAGGGGAAAACCAAATATCACTGTTCTACTAAAGGAACACAGCAATAAAATGACTCCTACTTACATTTAGTTATGCTCATAGATAGGTGCCTTGCTCAGCCATCATCAGAGAAACTCCCTCTTGCAGCAGATGGGAACAAATACAGAGACCCCCCNGCCAGAGAATGTGCAGAGAGTGAGAGACATTGGAACACTCAGCCCTAAACAGGATGTCTCCATCAAATCCTTCCCCTCAGGGCTCAGGGGACTCTGTGGAGGAGAAGGCAGAAAGGGTGTAAGAGCCAGAGGGAATGGAGAACACCAACAAGACCTTCTAAGATACATGTATAAAATTACAGAGACTGAGGCAGCATGCACAGAGCCTGCACGGGTCTGCACCAGATGGGGTCCAAGAGCTGAAAGAAGTGGACACATGGCCCTAACCCAGAAGCTATCTCCCAACTGATAACGACTTACAAATGAAAATTTGGTTTTCTCCAAGACAATCTCACTAGAAAAAAAAAAACTACCCTTAAATAATCTTAATCTGCAATAGCTGGGTGTAACCTTGGCAACATGCCACACACTTGGTCAATGATGGGACTGCATATAGGAGTGTACTCCATAAGACTGTAATGAACTTAGAAAGTCTTGTCAGCAAATGATGCCTTAGTGCAACCCATCACTCAAGGATCTGTGGTGATGCTTTGCTGGCAATCATATGGACATATTACAGTAATTATTGTGCACTATGCAATACTTGATTTTGGATCACACATTTACTTTCATCACTAGTTTTACTGTGCTTCTATTTACTAAAAGACTAGTTTGTCCTAAAATAGTATCCCATGTTATGTCTTTTATCCTTGTTATTAAGTGATGCATCCCTGAATATTATGTCCGCAATGAGTTTAGAGATATGTTAAAAAAAATAAGCTACAAAACAAGTTGTGGTTTAGAAGGGAATATGGGAGGCTCCTTTAAGCTGAGGAAAGGTTGTGAATCTAAAGCCCATTAGAAGAAAGCTCCCCAGCCACTACTGGCTTGCACCATTCACTATAGGCCAGTACGCCGTTCCTCCCAAACCAGCCTGGGTTACTCAGTGACTCTATGCCCTGAAGCCACATTTCTGCACTCTGAAGGAGGTCATAAGACTGGATTCCTTTCTTTATTTTCATGAAGTTAGCATTGACCTGTCATTTCTAGACTTTAAAGAATCCCATAATGCTGATAATTAGTAAAACCCAGACATCATCACATCAGTATCTCACTGCAACCAGAATGGTTTTTCCTTTCTGTCCAGAGAGTCTGATGTGTTGGTAAAGGAAGTGGTGAGGTAGGCAAATGGATTCTTGGCTCCCTGAGTGTCCTTTACAAGTCAAAAGCTCTTCAGGAATTTCCCAGTGCTATAGGATTAATGAATTTAGATGTTGTAGAATGACCAAGAAAATGTGAGGAGAGTGCAGTAGAGGTGCAGCATAGAGGTGATGTGGAGAAGGGCTGGGGTTGTAGCTCATAGAAAAGAGCTTGCTTAGCATGAGTGAGGGCTTGG